>KZ805398.1:0-37733 GCA_003073855.1 Periconia macrospinosa
CCCCGGCGCGTGTCTTGAGCGTGGTAAGCACCTTCAACAAGATAGGGATACGAGATGATGATGTTTGCCACTTGCGACTCCTGATTGGCTCTTATCATAGTTTTCCCTTTCTTTGCTTTTTTTTTCTTCTGCTCGTGCTGTGTTTTGTCGGCCTGGCGCCACTCAGGGCAAAGTCCGTCCCGGATGCCGTACCCGCGGGTCCCACTGTGAGACTTTGTAGATGGATCCTGGTAACTACATACAGTACATACAGTAAACACGGCATGGTGTGAGTGTGTGCGTACGTGTCAAAGTGAGAGAGAGGGGGGGTCTCAACGGGTAAGATTTCGTATTGTGGAGGATGGGAATGCTTGTTCGTAAAGGTAGGGATCAAGGAGTGAGAAAGAGCGTGGAGAGAGATCAAGTTAACAAAAAAAAAACAAAACAGAATTGGTGTGAAGCGGGAGAACGCGGCAATTGATACAAGGGCAAAAGGGGTGAGAAAAATATTCATAAGCTTTGAAGATTTGATTATCAGCGGATAATTCGGGGGGGAGGGTAAGATTCCTTGGTCGATATTTGCCTTGTATCACTGTTTTGCATGATTGATTGATGTCGTGCAACCCAACCACAACCTCTTAACAGGTCATAATACTCTACTACTCTACGTGAAGAAGTTAGTTCTTCATATAATATACTTTCAAAAAATTCATGTTATGTATTCTAGGATGACACGAGTATCTAAATAGTAGTAAAACACTATACTTTCAAAGTTATATAGTATGTTAGAAATGGTTATCTTATTTTCCTTACGTGCAAATTCCTACCATCTTCTAAAAACCTAACCTTGGTCGACAATTTTTTTTTCTCCTCTTCTGCCGAACTTCTCACGTGTAATGTTTATAAGCCAGACGAGGTGAAATTGACCGGTGCAAGTACGTGTGAGACAAGAGATAGAACAACTGGTTCAACCCATCTGATTCATCCATCCATGGAATTCAGTAACTTAATCTGTAAACAGCCAATTTTGTTAAACATGATCGACATTGCGGAAGATATACACGTAGGCAGGAAAGGATAATTTACCACCTCCGTCTCGAACGGTGCTGTCGTCGGCAGGCTTCTTGGGACGGCACTGCATGCTGAGTCCAAAAAAAAAAAAAAAAAAAAAAAAAAAAAAAAAACGCCAGACTGTGTATCTAAACGGAACTGAATGGGAGCCTGAAAATGTTTTATTAATGTAGAAAGGTGAACGTGAGACTGCGTGTTGCAAATAGCTCTGGATGTTATCGGCGGGAATTGGGAGGCAATTTGACTAACGGTAAGTGCTTAGTAGTTGCTGGGTCAAGGTCAGCGGATGGAGATGGAGATTGAAAGCGGACTTTTAACGCAGGCATGTACGCAGCAGCATGCTTCCTAATCACGTGCCTTGACCGGTCGGTGGAGAGCACTCGAATGCTCGGTGGCGTTTTCCGAATTATTTATAAAACTTACCCTGAAGTATGTGTATGCACGAGCTACAGTAGCGTTGCAGCGAGGATCACCTGGCGGAAGAGGTGTGGAAGAAGGAAAGGGAGGGGGTGAGGGGTGGGGATTATGGAGTAGTGGAGTGTGGTTGGTTGTTGGTGGCTGTGGATGATAGCACTTGCATTGGTGGCGAACGTCGTTCCCCCCTCCCCCCAAAGCCCAGGCCAGAGTCAGGATACCAGGTATGCTATGCACGACATCGAGCGAAACACAGCTGCCATGGAGAACCGATTCGGGAGAGGGGGAGAAGGGGGAGAGATGGAGCCGCCATCACCTGACGAACAGTCACTGAACACTTGTTCACGCGAGAGCACGCAATTTTCATTTGTCTCAACATCATTTCATTTTCCCCCTTTCTCTCTGCGTTCTCCGCATTGCTCTCTCATGCATAAAAAGTGCTTTTAAAGATCCTACATGTTCAAAGTTTCAAGCTTTTACAAGCAAAGTGACCGATGATACCCATTCGCCCAGGGGCCACATGAGTGAAAACGACCCAATAAAAAGCGTACAAAATGATCCCAACTTTTTTTTCACTGTATTGTACACATCCATGACAATACAATGTGCATCATCCGTAGACCCCACTTTTCTTTGCTCCTTCTTTGACGGGATAGACGAATCTAGTCCTCAGTGAGGTCACCGTATTCCCATTGACCCCTCCTCTCCTCCTTGGCGACGGCTTGCCTCTTGTTTAACGCGCCGAGAATGTCGCTCGCGCTTCGCTCCCAGGCCCTCAATTTCTTAGGAACCATAGCAAGACCCTCGCTGATAACCTCGGCGTTCACGCTCTCCTCCCCAGTCTTGCTCTCCTTGGGGTCAAAAAGCGTTACCCAAAGCATACCGTCTTTCTCGACTTGATCTACGTTCGCAACAAGTTGACGGTCGGCAGTTTCTTGTGAAATAAGGTGAATTGCATCGGCAAGGTATTCTGGGTTCCCTGGAAGTTGGATGAAGGACAACTGTGCATCCACGGCCTGAGGCCTCAACTTCGAAGGCAGGAATTGAGGTTGGGTAAGGGGGCGAAGGCGGGTCCATGGAATGAGTTCGGAATTACCGTAGTCAATGTAGACAACTTCTGCCTTTTTGGCATCGCGGTCATTTCGTCGGATCCGAGCACGGTACCACTCATCATCGGCAGTGAACTTGGCAGCTACGAACTCGCCGGCTTTGGGAGCGTCCGACAAACCCGCGTTGTTGGCAGGATTGATGTGGAAGCTGCGGAAGGCACTCATAAGCTCGGTCAATGCCGCTGTGCCTGTGCCCACCTGCTGAAGCTTGAGCCTTCCGTTGTCATCAACGTGCGTGACCATTACGTCGCGATAGTCTTTGCGGCGCTCCGCTGCTGCGTCGCCATTCTGGGCAGAAGCGGCTGCACCTTCGGTGGTGGCTTCTGCATCTTCGTCTTGCGATGGATCGTAATCCTGCCACAGGTTTTTACGGGCTTGCTTCGCCCGTTCTTCGGCAGCAAACAGCTCATTCGCGTTGCCTGCTTTCTCTGCCGAGTATGCATGTACAGAAGCCAAACCCTCCTCCACCAATGTCTTTGCAAAGTTTTCACGGTTGATGTACAGAGTGCCAATGAAGCCACCAACCTTATCACAGTCTTCTACGTCAATCTCAACATCACGCTGCTGAAGTCGCTTGTTGGCAAAGTCGTGTGCCTCTTGTCCGAAAGGTTCTCCCTTGTCGGTGGGGTTTCTAGCAGATCGTGGTGCGCGGATACCGGATAAGACAAAGGTGAGTTTGGCATTTTCACGGGGGACCAATACAGTGAAGCGTGACCCAGATTTGACGTAATCGACAATGGCGGGAACCTTGCGTTGGCGGGAGAGGAGAGTAAGTTGTCGCTTGGCTTTTTCAAGAGACTCGGAGTAATCGACGTATTGCTTCGTCGAAGGTCCCTTTGGTGACCACAGACCTTTCTTCTCCTCTTGTGCAGCCAGCTCGGCTATCAGAAGATCGTCGTAGATGGGGCTGCGGTCTGTGTCTTCTTGACGATGGCGGATAACAGAAGCCATGCCGTTCTCTACGAGAAGTAATCCGACGTTCTTATCCTGGAAGGTCACCGTAGCCATCTCTCTTTCATCATAGCCTTCAGTTGCAGGACGCTTGCCGTCGATGTGGAACTTGACGTGCTTTCCAATGAGCTTCTTGCGTAGGAATTCCTTGGCTTCAGGCACCCAAGGTGCTTGCTTAGGATCGGTAGGCTTGGGCTGGCGGACACTGCTCAAATTAATACGTCGCTCAGCGCCTGCCTTGCTTCGCAAGAATAGTGTGTCGGCGCTCTGTATCCTGCTGACGGTAGCTTCGAATTCACCGGCACCCGTCTTCTTTTGCGCAACGTGACCTTGGAAAAGACCTTGTCGGCTGTCCTTAGCAACCTTCTCGGCTTGTCGAAGGCTACTCATCTCCTGACCGAGCAGGGTTGTGTGGTGGTCGTTACACCGGGCTAGACCCGCCTTGAGCAAGTGTGGAGCGATGCTGCCCTGGACGGGATGCGAGATGCTAGCCACAATCTGGCCATTGGGTGATGTTCCCAATACGTTTACGACGACGTTCCGTTGTAGGAGTCGGGTTTCGATGAATTGGTGAGCTTCGTCGCCAAAAGGCTCTGCCGGTTGTTCTTTCCCATCGGAAGGGTTTGTGCGCTTCGTAGCGGGTGCTCGCAGGCCAGCTAGCAAGACCATGGTTTGTACGTGTTCAGTCGGCGACAATAGGAAACGGATAATCATGCGGTCGCCGGAAAGTACTCTCTCGACGATGCCTATGAATTATTAGTTACTTGGATCGTGTACGTGTCATTTGCAGTTTCTCTGTCATACCAGTGAGATCATTGCCCTTGTTATCTTCAACGAACTGCTTCGGATCACTAAGTTCATTCAAGCTGTTGATGCGGGCGCCCGATTCTTGCCAGACACCCTTGGATTCTGCTCTCGCACGGGCCTCGAGTGCCTGCAGTTTCTCGAGTAGGGAGACGGACTCTTCGCTGTCATCTTTCCTGCCTGCATCGTCTCGAAGCTTGAGCCAGCCTTCAGCAACTGCTTGTTCGGGCAATTGAGTGCGGTTGGGTAGTGAGATGACACCATATTCACGATTGACGCCGGTAGGGATCTTGTAGAGTATGTTGAAGCGCACTACCCTGCCAACAAGCAAGCGGCGCAGGAAGTCGCGGGATTCAAAGGCATATTGTTCGTCGCCCTCACGTTTCAGCCTCGGTGCAGAGACATAGGCCAAAGACAAGGTGCGTTCTTGTTTGGGGTTGTTGATATTGTGAAGAATGACAGTATCGCCGGAAAGGACGCTCTTGACTTTTGCTTCGAGGAGGGCCATGGTGGGTTGCGGGTGCCGGTGGTCGTTGGGGTTACTATTTGCAAGAGGCAGTTATTAGCTAACGTGTTCTCAAAAGCTCAGATTGATGGGAGGAAGGAGGCCATCCATGCAGGGTTGCGGGGCAATGCCAGGGTCTGCGTACTCAAGGGGGACTTGTGCGTGGATCCAATGCTCGAAACGAAAACAAAATGGACTTTCAATTGCAATTGATGCGGAAGTTGGCAATTGCAAGCAAGAGAATGTGGTAAAGGTGGCGCTT
Organism: Periconia macrospinosa; assembly: GCA_003073855.1. NCBI lineage: Eukaryota > Fungi > Ascomycota > Dothideomycetes > Pleosporales > Periconiaceae > Periconia > Periconia macrospinosa. The sequence continues at coordinate 5,096 of KZ805398.1, forward strand.
ACTCGGAGGTCGTGCGTGTTGTGGTGCTGCCGCAGCTAGTTAGCCTTCGAAGGGACCGGTTCGTTTGTGGGGTTCGTTCTAGGCGAAGCTCAGACCTTAAGTAAATCAACCATCCCTTCTCTCACCACCCTCGCTCATTTCTCGTGTTTCACCTGTAGACTTTCTTATACGTAATCAGTCAATTGATATATAAACGCAAAAATGCAATCCGTGACCAAGGCCGCCCAAAACACCAATTCGCTATGCTGTTCATGCAAGAAAAAAAGCCATCCAACTCCCATCGATCCATCAATAATACACCGTACATCTCCATCTTGTCTTCAAACTCCTGTCACGTCTTCGATCCTCAGCCATCTCTCTTCTATAGCCAGCACAACCAACTCCTTCACACTTTCTAAACTTCCTGTTCCCCTCAAGGCCTCCGGCTGCAAGAGCTTATTTACCTTCTCCAGAATAGCGAACAGCTTGGAAGCCTTCTTGACAATCTTCCCCGAATCACTGGGTTTCGCTTCCACATTCCTCATCAACTGTTTCGCTGAGAGCGCTGTGGGCTCGCTTCCTTCAAGATGCTGAAGGAGCTTGCTTAGGATGAAATGCGCCCATACCAAATTGGTTCGGGGATGAAACGACTTCCAGATATCCGAGGGTGGAGCAATGGTTTTGCTTGCGGCCAATTTGCGCGGGGAGCGGCGAACCAGCATCTCTGCATCACCTTCTTCATCGAACCGGATATGCTGGGCGGTTTTCCGGGGCGAACGGCGCGAAGTATCGGGTAGGCTATAGATTGGCGGTGAATTTTGGAGGGGGTCGTTATATAACACGATACCACGCATGTAGCGGTAGATTTCATATTGGTATTCTTCGCTCGCGTCGCCCTCGAAGAGACTCGGGTCTTTTCCAAGGTCAAGATAGGCCACATCTTCCTCTCCAAGAACGGGAATTGAAGTGCTGCTTGAATTGGCTGAAGATGGGGGAATAGCAAGACTCGAACTGTCCGTTGGCAACACGTCTGCGCGAGAAAGTGTATAGTCAATGACGGTGGTATCCAATCCGGAGAACCCCAGCTTGCGCCTAAGCGGGTTCTTGATGAAAGGTCGAGTAAGATCTTCGTCGGAATGAGATCTGGAAGACCGGATGCATATGTTCTCCAAGTGAAGGTCGCGGTGTTCAAATTTGCACGTCTCTTCAGCCTTGGCAACACTGAGAACAACACCCCAAAAGACGTCCCAAACTTCCCACACAGTGCTCACACCACCATTTTCCATGACCTTTTCACAGTCTGTACCTGCGTCTTGCATCTCTACCACAGCCCAGAGTTGATTGTCTTCATAACTTGTCTTCTTGCTTGGGTCCGGAAATTCGCTCTTCTTGCCCTTCGGGCGCTTTTTATTCCATGCTTTCCATGCGTTTGCAAACAGAGAAGTTGGTCGGCCTTGGAGAACTGTAATTTCCCGGAAGTTTGTAAATCCAGGAATCTGATTCAGATTTTGAAGTAATCTTACTTCTGAATGAACATCGCTCACACTGGACTTCCATTGGTCCTTTTCTTCCAACACTTCCACGATATTTCTCGGCTGGCGCGTTGAAGCTCTTGCTCTGCGTCCTTGAGTATCGATTGAAAGAGGAGCATTTGGTGGCGTTTTCAATGCTATAAGCTTCAGAACAGACTCATCTCCAGAATCAAATGCTGTGCTCGCTGATGAGAGTCGATATACTTCGGAAAAAGAGGCTTCCGCAATTTTCGAAACTGTAAAATGTACCTCTAGTGCTGCTGACCATTCTTTAAAAGTGATGATTTTCTTCCCATAACTTTGGGCCAAGAGTGGAGATACGTAATTTGCGTAGATGTCTTCAGGCTCCAGACTACTAACTGATCGGGAGTCAGGAGTAGATGCTGGGGTGGGCAGCAGTGGCATCGCGGCCGCTGAGGAGCGTCTGGGTATTAATACAGCTTTGAGTTTGCGGCCGGGGGCGTTGGTAGCAGGTGCTAAAGATGATTGTTTCCCTCTGTCTTCTTCCGCATGATTGATTGTTTGCTCGCACGTTGCAGTGTCTGGTGCCTCTTTCTTTGTCCTGGAAACTGACGACTTATTTTCAGCAGCCCTCCGAGGATTCCCCTTTTTTTGTGTATGGTTGGATGTTTTTGCGTTTCTCGTTTCATCTGATTTAAGGTCGTTCAAATTGGGGCCTGAAGCGCTGGCCTGAGTTTCCTTTGTTCTCTTTGTCGCGTCATGTTTGTTCCCTTTGCCTTGGGTTTTAGCTGATTCATTTTCGTTGATCTCGAGGTTTTCTTTATCGTCTTCTATCCTCAGCGATGCTAGTCCATCTTCCAATGTTTGCACGTCGCCTTCCTTGACCACCAATGCCGCTGTAGTAGTGGGCCTCTTTGCGCGAGAATCCGACGTAGCATCTTTATCGGGGCTGATGAACTTTGAAAATGTGGCGGTGGATTTTACAGGTTTCCGTCGACCATATACTTGTTTGGCCGGCATGATAAATGTGAGCGATTGTTGGATTGAAATGGAACGAGGGGTGATGAAGTTTGCGTCGTGCCTGCTAGGGTGTGTGCAATATTCCGCTTTGGGCCTAGAATGTTGATGTTGGCATGGCAACCACAGACGTTCTTGAACACTACATCACCCTCTTCATCTTCTTCAATTCTGAAGTAAGGGCGATGTTCTCACTCAGGTAGGACCACAAGTCACTAGAATTCCCGCTTTTTGGAGATTGCATATAGCAAGCCATCTTCGCTTGCTACATTAAGATTACTTCTGCTATGTCGACTCGCGCTCCGTAATCTCTCCACAGCAACGGACGTTGTACAACCCCACCGCAAAAATTAAATTTCAAACAGATTCATCCACATGTGAAAATAATTCGTGTACGTTTTCACCGTGCTGAGCTATGCAGGCGCGAATACCAAAGAAAAACAGCGCTTGAGAAGCAAAGAAACCAGAAGTGCTTGTAGAGCCAACGAAGAAAAAAAAAAGAAAAGAAAAAAACCCCCCTCCAAACCAGGTAATGCAAAACAAAGGAGATGCGCCAAAAGAACCAGTAACAGTCTTGACCCGACTAGGATGTATGGAAAAATTGTGAACGATGCGGATATAATGTCAAACTCTGTACTGCATGAGGATATCGTATAGCACAACAAATGGAGAATAGCTGCTCAGGAGCATGTGGTTCGGGACAATCCAGGGAAGACGTTAGCCCTCCGAACTCTCTACTTCTGGTGTCGAAAGAGACACGTCTTCTTCGGGAAGGGATGGAGGCGGCACGACACCCATGCTCCTTCTTTTGTTTTTCTTTTCATCATCCTTTAGCTTTGTTGTGGGTGCTTGGCCTGCCTCTCCATTACTGGGTGAGTTGGCGGCTAAAGTTGGGCTAGGTGGTTTTTTGCCTTTCCGAGGAGCAATGCTGGCATACGAGGTAGAGAGTTTCGAAGTGCCAGAAGTAGTGTCAGAGTCGGTCGCGAAGTCTTTCCACTTGCGCCAGCCGTCGAAATCGATCAAGGCTTGCATACAGCCCCATTCCTTGACCTTGCGCTCCAGCCAGACAAAGTTGACAGGCTAGAAGTCATGTTAGTCATGCACATACATTCTGATATTGTTACGTACCTTGGTCAAAAAGTCATTGCAGCCAGCTGCTAAAGCCTCATGCCTGTCACTCTGTAGAGAGCTAGCGGTAAGCGCCACAATAATAACGGGACTTTTGAACAGGTTTTTTTCACCAAGTTTATCGTCTTCGTTGATATCGTTGCTGGAATAGTTCCCGTTCTCGCCGAGTCTGTTGTTGGGTGCTTCACTGCTGCCTGAGCTGAATACGCCGATACTATTGACCCGCTCCAGCCGCCTGATCTCCCTTGTTGCCTGTAATCCATCCATGATAGGCAGTTGAATATCCATGAGCACCAAGTGGAAACCACCTGCTCTCCATTTTGTGACAGCCTCCTTTCCGTTCATGGCCCTCTGCCATCGTACTTTTAGACGCTGCATGAAAGCACCCAAAACTCTCAGGTTGATGATGTTGTCTTCCACAATAAGAACGTTAATAGGCGGTACTGAGTTGTCCAGCAAACCAGCCGGCAAGCTCGGTGGCTCAACTGGCTTTGGCTTTTTGCGCTTCTTATCCGGCCGAGGCGAAGCCACTCGAGGAGTTGGAGGGGTAGAGGTCTGACGCACAGATTCGACGGGGACAGGTGGAGTAGGTATGGGGACGTTCGCAGCGGTGGAATGCTTTGATTCGGACGCGGAAGAATCGTGGCGCGGGCGATTCAAAGGGCGGGCGGATGCCGAAGCGTGATGGACACCAGTCAAGGTAGTAGGAGATGCAGTGTTGTGGCGCGTGTTGCCTGGACGTTTTGGATGCCGTCTCGTACTTCCTGGTGAGGGTAGAGGCGGGAGTTGACCGGTCTGTAGGACTGCTATAGAATGCGGAGCATGGGCAAGAGCGACTCGAGCTTCATGTAGGCCAGCAGCGGGTGAGGGGTTCGCCACAGGGGGCATAGGTGGAAAGTATTCGGTTTGATAGTTGGCTGAGTCGTCGTGATGGGCATAGTAGAGCGGGACTCGCGGTGAGGCTTTTGGGGTCCTTGGTTTGGGTATTTCAATGATGAGAGCTTCGTTGACGGTTTGGCCGCCAGGGAAATATGCATCTAGTGTCCTGCACATTTCCTCCTCGGGCCCCAGCACACGATCTTGCGGTTTAGATCCAGTGTGATTGCTGGAATCGCGGGGCACTATGCGGAGCAAGATGTCGGGAGCATCGAAGCTCCTGCCCAGGGAATTGCCGTATTTCCTGAGGATCATCTCCCGCACATCGTCGACCAAGTCATCCTCCCGGATCTGGACCAAGGTGGCGGAGGCATTGGGGCGCTTGACCCAAATCTTGCGATGCAGCATGCCGGCGCTGAAATTGGAGGGAGGGGGGAAGGGGCTCAGGGCGGTAGAAGGGTCGGAGGAGACGGCGACGGCGACAGCGGGAATGTCGGGGTCGAGCAAAGTGATGGCACGCGCATTCGCGGGGTCTACAAGCGATTGGCGGCGGACTATTGCGGGAAGCGGAGGTTTGGTGGCTTTGGTTTGCGACGGGAGCTCTGACGGGTGCTCCGACTCGGCAGGATCTTCTTCGGTAGCGTCGTGGTTGATGTTTAGATGAAGGTCGGGGGAAGAGAGCGGCGGAGGCTGGACGGGAGGATGCAAGGGCGTGGGAGCTTCTAGAGTGACGGTTGGGCGGGCGACATGGGCGACGTCGACGTCTATGGGGTTTGGAGATTTGGGATGCGAACTGGATGTGTCGTCTGTTTCGGCGGATGGTGCCGTTGAATCGTGCCGATCTTTCAAAAGCGAGGTGCCTAATACGTTAGTACCGCCAACGTCAGCAGCTGGTCGGTCGCGGACAGCAGCAGCAGCGTCCAACAGGTCCGACTGGGTCAAGCGCGGGTCTGCGACGGCGTCGTCGTCGTGGAGGTTGTGCGAGGATGAGGCGTGGCGGGCATCGGGCACCTCGTGAAGCTTAGAGAGAGAGCTGCTTTTCTTAAGTGCACGGTCGCTACTCCCTGTCGAGGACGACTGTCGCCGCAAGAGGCGGGCGATATTGAGGCGAGATTTGATGCCCGTCATGGCAGCGACGAGCTTCACGCGAGTCCACGATGAAAGCCCGCCGTCGAGCAGAGACGGCGAAGCCGTGGTGGACGAGAGAAGGCCAGGTTGCTGGGGGTTCTTGGTCTTCTACTGTCTGGTGCTTTTGGCAGGGCAGAGATTGGCTACTTTTTGCAGGCTCTTGTACAAGTACAAAGTACCTAGTACGGGATACGGGCTGTTGGCTGGGTTCAGAATCAAATTGCGGTGCAGATGTGGCGCACGCAACAGCACGAGCTCAAAGTCTGGGCGGGCGCGCGCATCGGCGATCCATCTACATTGGATGGATGGACACAACACTGAAAAGACAAGCAGGCGATGGATGGATGGATGGTTGCAGGGAGGGAGGAAGGGAGGGAGGGAGGGAGGGAGATAGATGTATCGCGGGTGTGAGGGGACATGGTGGACTGCACATTGAAGCCAGTCTGTCTGCTGCCCCACAAACCAGAAAGAAGACCATAGAAGCAGCCCAAGGGCAGGCCAAATGCCATCGAGATGGCTGCTGTTTACGATGTGATGCGATGCACATGTCTTCGATTCCGATTCCGATCCCTATGGATCCCTCGTCCATCGGCACCTAAGTTACCGTACCTAATCACTGTTACTACCCACGCACGCACCCCGCGGCCTTAGCCAGTACCTAGCATTTATTTGTTTACTCCCCTATTTTTTCTCTACTCTATCGTCACATCCCCATCCATCACACTGCATTCACCGACCCGTTGATTGGTATTACTGTGCCTGTCTTACTTTCCGCACGCGTAAGCTATCCAACATGCACCATCCACACCCTCTTAACATCTCCCCCCATCACATGGAATCTCCTCTTCAATTCCGAATATCCTAGGATAGGCCCACGCTAGACGCCACCAGTCCACCGGTCGTTTGCACCTCCAATAGGTATCCAAGTCTGCCGGAGAGCACAGGCATCACTCACTACCTTGACATCAATTTGTGCTTTTGTTTGTGGTCATGATCCCCTAGCCCCCTGGAACTATGTGTGTGTGCCCTAGATAAGACACTTGTTCTCAGATGCTACCATCACCCTCTATATCCGGTTATCATGGTCCATTTACCTTTGTTCTCCTATCCATCCACATATGCAAGCAGGCTATGCAACGACATCTCCGCGTGAGACATGGTAGGTCATTCGCGGTGGCCGCCTTAGACATACATACATGCATACTATTACTGGCAAAGGTCCAAAATATCATCCATTATCAAGGTCGCCGCGAGAGCCACATTCAATATGTTTCAACACTTTGGTGCCAGACATTGAACCGCATCACACGTACAACGCAATGCCGGTTCGTATACAGACAGTTGTCTGTGAGTATACCATCAAAGGAGAGACAGTACTATCGCGTTATGAATATTAGTTGGGCTCACCACTTCCCCTCTACCATACCTCACGGATCATATTCTTTATTTGTCTTCCGGTTCCATGACACGACTAACAGCAATGCCACTGGGTGTTTCCTTGCACTGTGCGTGCCACTAAATCCAGGAATAACCAACGCAGCCTATACTAAATAATTTGCATGGCACCTGACAACAAAATAGTATTATTCTTTGGGTTTCTAGGTTGCCCTAAAGCTGCAAGTTGTTAGCGCTAGCAATGTGTTGCATGTAGAGGGCGTTTAAGTACATAAAGCACATGCATACTGCAATTGGGTTATAACGACCTAGATAGTAAAAAGCAGAGCCCAAAGATATTTGGAATATTCAACTGCAGATGTAGACATGGAAATACATTGAATACTTTAGTTATAACCCTGGCATCCAACAGAATGATATCAATGCACCACATAAACAAAAAAAAACATCCATTCCTGTTAACCGCGAGAGAATACCACATTCGCAGGATATGGCGAATTTACATTCAAGAATATCATAGAAGCATTTACATTCCATCTGTCTACGACGTGCATTCAATGCCCTATTCCACCAGCAATTACCTGTCCATTCAGCGGCGCGTGCAACAAAGGTGAACGTTTTTCTCGACGTTCTAATTTAATCAGACATATTTAACTTAAGCACTAGACGGCATTGCTTCGCTACAATTAATACATTATAATTAACATATTTTGGCATAGTTATACTCTTGCTATAATCCCATTCTCTTCTTCCACTGCCGAGCAACAATGTTAAGCTATGCTTAATGCATTTGCACAGGCTCTCGGAAGACAGTGGAAGTTAGACTTAAACACGGTAGATTTTTTAATACTCTACGTAAGGAAGCAAGTAATCTTTTAGTACATTTTTAAGAATGCGTATTATATATTTCAAAATGCTATAAAGATTTAAATAGTAGTAAAACTATAGTATCTAGAGGTTATATAGTATGTTTGGCTATGTTATCTTATTTTTCTTAAGTACAACTTCCACTGTCTTCTAAGAGACAGGGTAGTTCTACGCTTGTAGATAGCATTGCTTCGCTGGGATATCCAAATGACAATATCACCATTTGTGATCCAAGTTATAACTAAGCTTAGCTCCTTTAGAGTAAAATTATAAATTCTTTACTATCTCACTCAGGACCAGGCATATGTTTGTCAGCGAAGTGCATCAATTCACCATACAAGGATCATGCCCATTTCCGACCTGCACAACACGGTTTCACTTCGATCTTTCCGGAATGTGTGGTGGCGAGGGCTTCTATCGCATGAAAACACAAGTGTTTCGCCATCTCATTCAGGACCACCAAATTAAAGTTGAAGATTATTGCTCCAGTTCCAACTGCAAAAAAAGTACTCATTCTTCCCACGTAGCAAGGTGTCATTTACATAACATCCTTGTTAACAACAACTTACCACCCGCTAAGGTAGCTTTGTATCAGAATAGTGGAGAGAAGAAGACGAAGAACCTTTGTTCTAGGAATACTGCAGAGATATTTGCAAAATTCGAAGAACTTGCGGACGCAACACTGTCTTCACGTTATAGAAAAAGGCAGATTGCATTTACACCGGCCGTTACCTCTCTAATCGACCTTAGCAGAAACCCTCCACCACTATTAATTTTACTCAGCCCAGACGCCTTCGGCTGCAATTTAAAATCGCTTACGGATGTTTTTATTAGCACAAACATTAACATCTACGTTGTTTATCCTTGCCAAATTACAGTCCTAACAATAGTGGACACAAGCATAGGCTGCTAGCATGTAGAAGAAGGAAGAGAGCTTACTGCGAAGTACAACTCTCATCAACTTGCATTAGCAGCTTTAGGGGAATCGAACAATGCAGCACATAATCAACTAGTTGAAGTCATTAGAGACCTTCAGAAGGACAAAGGAAAAGTCCGAGTTAGGCGGACAACCGGCTATTAGTTAGCTACTTAGAGGGGATTTCCTGTATGTTCATTTAATAGTAATAAAGCTTATAGACTTCTGTTTCATCTTATTACTACTCTACAAAAAGAAAGCAGGCCACCCCTTCCCTCTAACCCTAGGTATATGCAATACAATGACGAAACTCGCAGGATATGGCGAACAGAACTTCAATCCTAATAGTGAAGCTTTACAACATCACAGCATCTTACCTACACGAATTCACCATACTATCGTGAAGATACATTCTTTTTGGATCGTTCACGCGTTCCCAGGCTTCTTATCCGCAATACAGAGAACAACATGAACTCCGCAGACGTAACATTGATGATACCAAAACTACCTCCCCTCCAAATACTAGACAGTTTCTCATTCTACGATCTGTACAAAATATCTCTCGTACCGCTCACCCACGACGGTGAACGATTTGTCAAACTCTCACACTGAATATCATACCTTTCTGGAAAAGGTGTTCCCCCAAAGGAAACAGCGCATCTCAACCAGACACCATTATATCTCCCTAGTAGTAAAGCGAAACCCCAGTTGCAGAGCTACAAAGAAAGACCAAAAATGCGCTCTTCCAAATCCCTCACATGCCTCACTGAGGTAGCTCATCCTCCCCAACATTCTCACTCCGGCCCATCCTCTCCACGTTACCACTCTCATACCTACACCGTGGTAAACAAAAACCACCAAACTCACCATCGCCGGGTAAAATCTCTCACGCCCAGGGAATCATCTACCACTGCTTTTAGTCATTTACCAAATGCAGGTGAACATGAGACTCGATCTACTTCCCTCCTAATCCAACAGACCCCACCCCTTCTTCCTTCTTCAGAAGAAACAAAAACTATACTGACTGCCATTTCCCCTCCCACTACACACATCAACATCCCACCCAAGACCCCAACCGTCCACCCCTGCCCAACGTGTAACCTCCCGGCATTTCTGCCTTCTCAAAGGGGCCAAAGTACCACCGTCTGCAAAGAGTGCTGGCAGCGGTTTACGCGGAAGGAGGAGAACAAGCGAGAAAAAGATCGCCACGTGCTGGTGAGCTTTCCCTGCCTGATGCCTCTGGAGAGGGGCGAAGGGGTGGGGAAGGGTGGAGGGGAGGGAGGCAGAGGTGGTAACTGGGAGTGGAAGTCTATGTTTGGGAGGTTGGTGTGGGTGCTTGGTTAGAAGTACTTTTTGGGATCAGGGAACAGTATACGGCAACGGTATGATGAATGAGAGGGATGTAGAGGGACGAGACTATCCTGTGAAATGTAACATGTTAGTTCACTCAAACTTATCCGATAAATCCATAATCGTCTAATTTGAAGTCTATCACCCTGCGTGCGCAACTAGAGCCTTGATTTCTATCCCTCGCAATAAGCGCCAGATTCGAGTGGAACTCATTCGTCTTCTGTAGGTGAATACAACATGCTAAGAAGGCTAGCTAATGGATTCAAGAAGGCATGGAGCCTCGGCTACAAGTACAGCGAATTCCTGTAAACAAAATCCCCAATGAGATATGCAAACGTCCGCTGTCTGCACAAAATGCCACATAGAAAGTAGAACCCATAACCTGGTATCTCCCTTAACCAACCCACCCAATTCCCAGCGGAATCGTCGATTTGCTCCGCACTCTCGGCCTCGACCCTCTTATAATGGAGAATATCATGGCATCTCGATTGATTATCTGCCTTACCATGAAACTGCCTCATCCATCTTCGAGTATAGGCGACACGTTGCGTGTGTAATCTTATACTTGTTCATTTACTCGTGCCGTAGTTCCTTAAAAATCCTTGAAATATTCATCCCACTTGTTGCTCATTTCTTGCGTATACGGCTCTCTTTCCGCAGATTCAGGTTCGTACTCGTCAAAGTTGCGTGTGTCGGCTGGCCCCCGTAGATGTGGCACAATCGGACCGTTGACCTTGCGATGGTACATCGCGTCCCAGTCAATATTCCTGAACCACGGATGTGCTTTGACTGCACCTGCACCGCCTTGTATATTACCTAATCGTTTCGAGGTATCCACAGTACACAGACCTGATATAAGATCGCGGGCATCCGAAGACATGGCAGACGGAAAGCGTACGCGGCCTTCAACAATCCTTAATACAGGTATTAGCTCGAGGTTGCGGTATGCCAAATAACGGGTCATCTCACTGTTCGTAGATTTTCATAGGATTTTGATCCCAAAAGGGTGGTTGCCCAACGAGGAACTCGTATACTAAGATGCCAAATGCCCACCAATCGACTGCAGTCCCATGGCCTGGACATGTTAGCAATGCTAGCTTGGTCCGAGTAGTTGTAACCGTTACCTGTGTTCCTAATAACTTCTGGTGCCAGATATTCGGGTGTACCGCAGAGTGTATACGTTTCCCCTGTCATGGTTAGTCTATAATCGCTGTGTTGGGCTTTCTGTACGTACTGTTTTCCACCTTTTTCGCAAAACCAAAATCTACCAACTTGAGATGTCCTTCAGCATCGATTAAGATATTCTCAGGTTTCAAATCCCTGTATGCAACGCCTTCCCGTTCATGCAAAAACTCGAGTATCAAAACAATCTCAGCGGCGTAGAATTGCGAAGTAGGTTCATTGAACCGGCGCGCTCTACGAAGGTAGCTGAAGACTTCACCGCCGGGACAGTAGTCAAGCTATGATATATTAGCGGACTGGTTGACACATCGACTGGGCGAGCGCGTACCAACATGTACAGCGAGTCGTGGTCCTGGAAACTCGCGACCAAGGTGGTTATGAAGGGGTGGCCTGCGACTGCAGCGAGAACATTGCGCTCGTTCCGTACGTGTTCCACCTGCTTGAGGCGGATGACTGGGACACTGTTGTCAACATGGGAAGCCCTTGGCAAAGGCAACAAAGTGCATACCGTCTGTCTTGCGCAGGATCTTCAGAGCAAAAACGACGTTCTCATTTCCATGGTTGACATTTTTGAGACGTACGAGCCACACGCGCGCAAAAGTCCCTGGCCGTAGTTAGCGATCCATTCTCTCAGCGCGTAAGCCGAGGCCTGGCGCACCAGTGCCCAATGTTTTGATCAGCTCGAAGTCCTGTTGGCGCAGGACGCTGGACGACTGGCCGACCGTCTTATGGTTGGCGTCGTCTATCTGGCCCGGTTCCAATGGCTGCTTTTGCTCTTCCCACTGCATGAGGTTCTGCTTTTCCTCCTCGCGGGCGCGTTCCATGGCAGCCGAGTCCTGACGCTCATGCCCACTGGAGTGTGAATCATGACCCGATCGATTCTCCTCGCGCGACCGATGCGGGTGCAAGAGCTTTTTCATTGCCGTTGCCATGTTTTGCGGGGGAGGGTTGGCTGGGTGGTATCTAGTACACAGTCATTGGGGGCCAGCGCAGCGTGACTGTGAATTAAGGAATATGAGTCGGGATGCGGACGTAGGGAGACAGGTGAATGGATGAATAGAAGGATAGATGGATGGGTAAAATCGAGCGCGGATGTATAGAGGTGGCCTTTTAGCAGGCGGAATGGCCGAAACGCTTCTTCATCCAACCATGGGCAAGGCGCGGCAGGTGAAGTCTGAGGTATGCGGCTGGGCTGGGGACTCGAAGGTGGAGGGCGGGGGATGTTCCTTCCTCGATCGATGTTCATCATCCAGGATGACGCACGTGGGGGGGATAAGGGGAACCAGGACCAGGAATTCCCGGAGCTGTCGCCGATCAAGCCCTTTCCTTATACCCATCCATGTACATGTATACGTACCTACTTGTAAGTTACCTCCATTGCCCATAAGTTAATCTTAGATACTTGTACAACCAACATCTAATCCGCTCTTCCGCACTCGACACCTGTAGCATGTTTGATGCGGCCTGGGCCGGTCATTTCGAAACATGGCAAGCGGTGCTGCCTTCGGGCCGTGCACTCATGGCCGAATACTCTTTTTCCGTAACATACATCATGTAAAGCACGGTATCAACCACACTTAACTACATGGCAACAATCAAATCCTCGCGGCTCGCGGTTACGCAGCTTTGCATCTTCTCAACGTCCAACCGCCCCCACATGTGACCTGTCAAAGAATCTTGCAAACACAAGCTAAAGTAAATTGTCACTACATACCGTACGAAGCCTCGAAACAAAGCCCGCCGTCTCCAGCAGTATCGACCTGTGAGAGCGAGCCCGAGTCGAACACAGTTGTGCCTGCCCGACCCAAACCATACGTATTGTATCCATTCTTCTATGCCAATAAAACGTGCACCCATGCTATACTCTGGTTCCTTCATCCGAGTACTCAAACATGTTTCCCGGCCCAGCCTGTCCCATTCCTCCTCACATATGTACATATGTCTGAACTCCTTCGTGTGAAATGATTCCGCGGATCACTCCGCAAGTATTCGTACAAAATAGGTATGTCTTCTCTCTTACCCGCTTGCCCTAGTGTTTAAAATAAGAGCAACAATGAGCCTAGCAATCAATTAGCAAATAGAAAAATACGTCTCTGCTCCTATAGTGCAACGTACCCATATAATCCCAGAACTTCAGCGAAAATCAGGATCAATACCATTCCGACAAAGATCCTCGATTGACGCATGTATGCGCGCACACCCACATCTCCGACAATCCCAATAGCATATCCTGCAGCCATTCCGGAAAGACCAACGGATAGACCAGCAGCCATATGCAAGAAGCCAGCAAACAAAGAGTAGCTGCCGGGTGGTGGGCGGATGTCGCTTGCGATGAGTACAGATATAACGAGGGCGTATACAGCTAAGATACCAGACATGACAACGGGGATCAGGCACTTGGCAACGTCAGAATTGTCTGTTCAAGACCAAGGGAGCAGGACACATACCTTCATGATGAGATCCGGCCGGTATGTACCCACACCTGCGATTCCAATACCAGACTTCGCAGTCCCAAAGGCAGCTCCGATGCCTGTAGCTCGTCAGTATTACAGGCCTCCAGGGAGAGGTCATCATCGAGGAAGCTGCATACATCCGAAAATCATCTATGTCCTATTAGTTTCAATAGCAATGCATATATCTCAGAGACAACTTACAGCTCCTGCAATGCCGCTCTGCTCCATGTTAGCCTATGCATACACCGAAGGCAGTTTCTTGATGACGTACCATGCCGAAGAACGGCGCAAAGCTTGGTGTGAGTTCGCTCTCCATTATGGGCTACTTCTTCGCGTGCGGCGGCTGTGTGCGAGTAGGTGTGGGTGGAATAGTAGCTGTAGGAACAGGATGATGAATGTCGTAGACTATCACGTCGAGAATGCAACTCGACTCCAAGCGGCGCTTGAATCCCCAACGGTGTTTCTGACAGCTGACATAATTTAGTTTACCAACCACCGTAACCTAAAAGCAGACCAACACCAACAACACTCCATTCCCACTACGAGCCTACGAGAACCGGCTACTGCTCCGTACGCCGTCTCTAACTGTTGACTCGCTTCCGTTTATCCTTATTCTCCCTATTCTCTTCTGTGCCGCTACATCGAGTTGCCGTAGCCCCTCGTTGGGCGTGAACCCAATCCTATCTCCGAGCATACAACAACCCCCCGTTTGCTGCTTCACCCAACGACAACACGCCCCCTCCTGCAAATACTCATTTAACTGCACGCACGAAGCGATACGCAACTCCTCTCATCATTTTCCGACCGTCCTAGGCCCTCCCAACACCTACCGCGCCTCCTACCCGACTTTGCACCGTCACCACCACTCAGTCTTAACCCCCCCCCCCTCCAAAACTCTTCCCGGCATATTGGTAACAAAAGCGAATGTGCGGTTGAGCCTAAATCACTCCGTACAATCGAGCGGCTACATGGCGGACTACGGCAACCAGCAAGGCCGAGATTATGCGCGAGGCCCCAACTATGGCCAGCCCACAGGAGCGAGGGACGCCGCATTTGCAAATATCTTTGGAACCAACCCAAACCTGGCAGGTCGCTCCCAGACAATGACTTCACAGAGCCCCATGCGGCCAACCGATTGCGCGGCGACTATGTCCTCTCAGACTTCTAATATGATGCAGCGGGCACCGCCAATCCGGCAGCCGGTCAACGGCTACGATCGTCGCCCACAAGGAGCTCAGGATCCACGGGCTATGGGCAATTACGATCAACAACAGTACTATCAGGGTTATGGCCAGCAGCAAGATAACTACAGCCGCGGCTCTCCGAATGGCTACCCTCAGGAGCAAAGAATGGCCAACGGCGGCCCTCCTTCCCAGGCGCATCGCCCGCCCCAACCGCAATATCTTCCCCGACCTCTTCGTCCAGAGCGTCAACCATATGGACAACCTCAGCGCTTCGATGACAGACCTTTGCCTCCTGGACAGCCTCCATTCAACAAGCCGATCCCCCAACGTTTCCCTGGGGGAGGTCCTGGTCCAGCCATGATGTCCGACTCAGGTCGTTCGCAATCCATGGCTGTAGGGCCTCGGCCTCAGTTCAACGGCCCAGCACCTAACTACACCTCAATTCGTCAACAACCATATATGAATCACATGGCTAGGACTACCGCTCAAGGTCGTGTGGTTCCCGAGCGCCCGGATGAACGCACAATGTCTATGACTTCATATACGCATAATAGCGAATATCAGACAATGAGCGGAAGAGTTATCCCAAATCGAAGGAGAGAGTCTGGAGGTGCGGACACTGCGCCTTTTGACCAGAATGCGCCTCCTATTTCCCCGCCACCAGGAAGCGCCGGGCCTGGCAACAAGACCAGAAACACTAGCCAAGGCAGTATTCCGCAATCACGAACCATGTCAATGGCCTCGACAATTATCGCTCCATCTGAGCGCACGGAGACGATGAGCTCAACGGTTTCTCGGCCAACGTCAACTCAGACAGTAGCCAGCAATAACAGAGCTTCTGGGCAATCTCAGCAGGGCCATGCTATAGTCGCACAACGCAGGTCTCCTTTGGTGTATCCTGCTCTTTTGTCTCGTGTGGCAGAAGTCTTCAAGGATAGAATCGGCTTAGCGGAGAAGGAAAAGGATGGCTTGGTTTACAAGAGCGCTTTCACAGGAGCCGAGGCCGTTGATTTAATAGCATACATCATCAAGACAACCGATCGTAACCTGGCATTATTGTTAGGCCGATCTTTGGACGCTCAGAAATTCTTTCACGACGTTACCTACGCGCATAGGCTTCGTGATACAAGCAGCGAGATTTACCAGTTTCGGGAAACGTTGATGGAGGAAGCAGAAGACGTGAACGGCGTCTTTACGCTCCTGACCGAATGTTATTCACCTACATGCACGCGAGATCGACTATGTTACTCGATAGCTTGTCCCCGGCGCCTGGAGCAGCAAGCTCGCTTGAACTTGAAACCTCAACTCGGTCTGAAGCGTGCCGAGTCACATACGAGCTTGCACGAAGATGCGGACGAAGAACAGAAGCTATGGATCAATACAGTTACCAAAGACGTCGCTGATAGTGTATCTGACACCGAGAAGAAACGACAGGAAGTCATATCAGAGCTCATGTACACCGAGCGTGACTTCGTTAAGGATCTTGAATATCTTAGAGATTTCTGGATGAAGCCACTTCGAAACCCAGCGACTTCGCCTATTCCTGAACATCGTCGGGAAAAGTTTGTTCGAACTGTGTTTTCCAATTGCCAAGAAGTGTATATGATCAATTCGAGGCTCGCTGATCATTTAACTCGACGTCAGCAGCAGAGTCCGGTCGTGTATGCTATCGGTGACGTGTTCAACGAATACGTGCCTCACTTCAAGCCCTTCATTCAATATGGTGCAAATCAGCTATTCGGTAAGTATGAATTCGAGCATGAAAAGCGTACCAACGCTCAATTCGCCAAATTCGTCGATGAGGTGGAGAGGATGAAAGAGTCGAGGAAGCTGGAATTGAACGGCTATTTAACAAAGCCTACCACGAGGTTGGCGAGGTATCCGCTCTTGCTTGAAAACATTGCCAAATATACCGCGGACGACAATCCCGACAAGAAAGACATTCCAAAAGCTATCAAGTTGATCAAGGACACGTTATCAAAGGTGAACGTGGAATCCGGTAAAGCCGAAAACCACTTCAACTTGATGCAGTTGAACCGCGATCTCAAATTCCGTCCGGGCGAGTTTGTGGATTTGAAACTGACTGATGAAAACCGGCAATTGGTTTTCAAGGGCACTTTGAAGAAGTCACCTACCGAAACAGTTGGAGATATCACGTGCTATCTTTTCGATCATGCTGTTCTTCTTGTTCGCGTTAAGACCGTCAACAAGCGCGAAGAACAAAAAGTATACAAAAAGCCTATTCCGTTGGAATTGCTGGTGATAGGACAAATGGACGAAATCAATCCGAAACTTGGTATCGCAAAACGTCCCTCTGCAAATTTGATGGGTGCAAAGGCGATTGCAACTGGAACACCAAAGGGAGATGCAGCAAAACAACAAACATATCCACTAACTTTCAAGCACCTCGGTAAAGGCGGCTATGAATTGACCTTGTTTGCTAGTACTCAAATCTCTCAGCAAAAGTGGATGGAACACATCGATTCGCAGCAGCGGACACTGAAAGAGAGGAGCAACATCTTCACCCAAAGTATTCTGAATGAAGGGTTTTTCTCGGCTGCGATGAGAGTAACATGCGCTGTTCCTCTTGGTAGGCCTCTGCTTTTCTGGTGATCCGTGCCGCTTTTGTGAGTTTCGTACTAACAAATGATAGATGGCGGTCGTAAACTCGCGTACGGGACAGATGCGGGTGTTTTTGTCGGAGAACGGAAGCCGAAAGATGCATCGTACAAGCCCCGTAAGGTGCTGGATTGTAAAGCAGTCACCCAAATCGATGTACTCGAGCAGCACTCGATTGTACTTGTACTAGCCGACAAAACACTGTACTCTTATGCCATGGAAGCTTTAGACCCCGACGAGTCTCAAACGGTGGCCAAACGCCCTAGGAAGATATGTCACGCCAATTTCTTCAAGTCCGGCATATGTCTTGGACAGCATCTCGTAGCCACTGTCAAAACATCCGCTCTATCAACGACTATAAAGGTCTATGAACCTAAGGAGAACATGGCCAACAAGTCGAGGAAGTCAGGATTTGCGAAAATGCTTTCTACCAACCAGGACCAGCTCAAGCCATACAAAGAATTCTACATTCCTACCGAGTCTTCATCGATCCATTTCCTCAAATCGAAGCTTTGTGTTGGCTGTGCTCGCGGCTTCGAAGTTGTTAGTCTGGAAACACTCGAGACCCAATCATTGCTTGACCAGGCTGATACCTCGCTGGACTTTGTGGTACGCAAGGAGAACATTAAGCCAATTCACATAGAACGTTTGGCTAGTGAATTCTTGCTTTGCTACACTGATTATTCGTTCTTTGTTAATCGCAATGGTTGGAGAGCACGACAGGATTGGAGGATTACATGGGAAGGCACGCCACAAGCCTTCGCAATATTCCATCCATACATTCTTGCTTTTGAGCCAAGCTTCATCGAAATCCGACACATGGACAGCGGTGGACTCATTCACATTGTAACGGCAAAGAACATCCGATGGTTACACACATCGACTAGAGAGGTAAGTTTGTCTACCAGGAATGTGACATTAAATGGGCTAACCGGCAACAGATTTTGTATGCCTATGAGGATGAACTGGGGACGGATGTCATTGCCAGTTTGGACTTTTGGCAAACAACTCAAGGCCACAAGCAATCCATGGATGGCACTAGGCATTACGAGAAGAGTTGAGCGGACCTCACTGTTTTCAAATAAAGGCCCACTGCTTTACATGCACCCGTTAGCGCCGAAAAGTTTGTACACGCTCGTGACCTATATGTCATTAGCTTCATCCAAGGTCAGTTATGTACCTACAGCGAGCGTGCTACCGCCTTCATCTCGCATCGCCACCACTCTATCGTCGAGTACCTAGTCTGACTCCAATGCTGGCCAGTGGAAACAGTTCGCGAGCTGGGTAGCTTCCACTAAGATTTACTTTTCGTTTTTCGTGTCCCTTTGAGTCCAGGAGAGCACCACGTTGTATTATATTTTGGTTAGGCCCTTGGGGGGGTGGGGGTCCTTCGAGCTTGGAAGGAAGGAGTTGTTAATTGCGAGATTAGCGAGTTGAGCGGATTGGGCAATGCACATCACTGTCGAAACGTGCCTCTGATCAATGGTAATGAAATGCAGCAATTTTCTTGACTGGAAGCGTAGCGTGCAATCTATATGACCGTCCATTCTATTCTACTTTTCCACTATTATTGAATGGAAACTTAACACCCCTCTTCCTTGACTTTATTTTCCCCGCATCAATAAGCTGTCTTCTCTCAAACTTAGATTATTCCCCGTCTCGAATAAACCTTGCCTTACTAACCCCATTCCTTGGCCTAAGAAATATAGTCAAACTTCAAGAAAAGTCATTCTGCTTCTGCTTCTGCTTCTGCTTTTTCATTCGTAATATTACTTCTTGCCAATAAAACAATCTTTCCTCCAATTTAAAAACGCGACAAGTACCATACAGCCTGGAGTTATATTCCACTCACACCCGAAAAGGTCTACCTACACGTGGTATAAAGGCAGTACATCCGTGGAATCAACAGCGAGCACTCTCAGACGTCCCGTCCACGACGCACTGTGCAGCCATTGATTCACAGTTACCACTAAAGCCTCATAACGAGCGTTGGTGGTCGATGCAAGCACCATAGCTAACTGTGAACGAAATGATGGATCGAGAGTGTCGCGGGTTGGAGGGGCAGAGTGTACCTTGCAGAGGACTTGCGGGAAAGCGTGTTTCGACAAGCGAGATTTGACAAGAAGTCGTAGGAGAATTGAAGAGAGGTAGTTAAGGAAGGTCCAGAACGAAGAATGAGTGTGAACAAGCATTGAAGGCACCAAACCCATCTAAAAAACACAGAAAAAACCCCCAAAGATACATCCTCTTCCTACACCGTCTACTCCATCTCAGTATAGGCACAAAGTAGAATGTACAAACAGTCTACATGGAGAAGAAGTTTCTTACCTTGGTCCTAAAAATCTCTGGTTTTCAGAAAGTCGGACGCTTCACAATCGTCGATGCCATGACACTTGATAGATTCTTCAGAAATGATACTTTGGACCGCGTGGTGGGGTTTACGATGCTTTGCGAATTTCGATATGGGAGTAGGGAATTACCGCAGGTTAAAGAGGCGTATCGGTATGTTGGTGGAAGGGACGAATAGCGGAGTGCTGGGTGTGAGGTCTAGTAAGTGGGTTGGCATCGCCTGGAAAAAAACATTTGGGAAGTAGACGGGGGTTTTGTTCATTTTCTCAGTTAACTCAGTCATTGAAGGAGAGACACAGAGAATTGGGGTGGGGAAACATCGAGCAAGGAGTCGTTCTGGTGTTCAGGGAAAATAGCTGTGAAGAATAGTTGAGATGAGACCAAAGCAGCAATTTGGCATGATGTTGTTCAGCAAGTATATCTTGATCCACTAAAACTCAAAAATGTATTGTTTATTCTAGTGGGCTCAGACTCCTACCACACGTATATCTCTCGTGACTTGGTGAAAATCGGAAGTAGGGTATCATGAGGCCTAGTCACACACACACACCAGAGTATATTATCAGCAAAAACTTAATCTATATTTCTTTTTCTCTCCTAGTAGAAGATCTAGATTGGAGCAATGATTGCTTATAGTTTTACATGTACTCGAGAACTACTCCCCCCCAGCTACCAATTTGATCTGTTTTAGCATTCTTGGCAAGATACTTTCTTCGAACTTTCATCTGCTCACGAGAAACATATTATTCCTGCTCATCGGTTTCTAGGTAGTAGTGCTGCAATCAATTATATTGCAGTCAATGCTAATGTACAAATGGGGGAAGAGGCTGACAAGAAAGAGGGAGGAGGACACGTCAATTCCTGATGCATGCCCATGCCACGTACTCTCTACCGCAATCCATCATTGCCTGATAAGTGTTCTAGTTCAATTTTCAAAACCAACAACAATGGCCCCACTAGAGATCCCAGTTACAGCTGCATTCGTAATCATTTGACTCACACTGTTACATACCCATGTCCCCCAGAAGTATGTCACTCTTGGAAAACAAAAAAAAAAGTTGCCGGTGACAGCAGTCGTAGCCGCAGCCGTCATCCCAGCCCAGGCGGTACTCTATGGTCTCAATTTGGCAAAAAGATCAAGCAAATTCCTTAACATATACCAAGAACGAGCGGTGTCAGCATGGGTCGTTCGTGCTCACTGAAAGGAGGCGTGGTAGGATGTCTGCTCAACAGTATTCCCCCATCTGTCAGCTTCTTCGCCCTCCCGGTACAACCTTATTCCACGGCCAAGCCCGTATATCTCTGCAGATCAAGCTTTGTACCACACGGAAATGTTAGTCGCGCTTCCCGTACGGCACCGGCCGTTGAATCTGGTGATGTGTCGTGTGGATGCAGTACCCCTTTGGGAAATACGATACTGGTGCTGTGAAGTACCGGCTGTATGCCGGTTTCAGTGAGATGATGCGTGCTTGGTATGAGGAACTCGTCGGGACACGAGAACGTAAAACATCACCGGGCATATTGAACTAGATTGTGCGGAGTATTGCGGAATGGAGAAGACGGATCGAGATGATTAGGGAGGGTATACAGAATCGTAACTTTCAATCGAGACGTCCTTTCTGTAGATGGAGGGTCATGCGGCAAGCTTTGTGGCTCAGAACTTCAGAAGGCAAGAATGACGCGTGCTGTTCTTCGCCCCCGTACTGCCAATCGCTGAGAATTGTCACCACGGTCACGGAACATGAATCAATGAGCTTACAGGTTGGAGATATTAGCAAATGATTGCCTCGTTATCGAATCATGCCGTTGGCCAAAATCAAGTAGGTGGGGGGGATACTATAAATTTTCCGTGAAATTTGTCCGTAGGCCTGCATGCGCCTTTTTCTCTCTTTGTCGTATGCACTTTAACAGCAGCACCGCATGCAAGCAGACATGGCATGGAATTCGTAAGCAAAGTTCTCCCAGATGGCACAATGTTACAGCTGCTTTTAATCTCCTTAGGGCGTCTTCGGGGGAGTAAAAGGCTCACTTGGCTCATACCAAGAGGAGGCTTGTAACCTGACTACCGATGGGATAAAAGATTAATTGTAGTACAAAACTCTTGGCTGTCCGTGTACAGCAGTATGCTGAGCTTGGCGTAGATTCCTCCATCCACTGGTGGTAGAATACGGTCACCTTCCAAGTGAGGTTGGAATAAACGAGAAACTCATCTATCCAGCCGGTGTGATGCCAAACTTTGTGATCCAATTTAGTACTTGGTTTACTAGTTATGGATATTCTTGGCTTTGTTTGATCATCGCAATGTCTCTCCACAGTATCCGATTTGCTTTTTCGAGATGATCGACTCGGGCCGCACTGCAGATTACGTGGAAGTAAAAGCATGGACTGGTGGTGTCAGTTACTGTAAGTTCAAGAGGCGGTAACTGCTAGGTGAGAAGACAAAGTGCTGCGCACGATATTCTGATTGCAGGCAGTCTTTCTGTGGCATTCTGTCCTTTTTAATAACGCTTCGCATAGGCTATGCCATCGACTCGGTCTGGATGAGGATGCGTCGTTCGCACCAAGCATAATATGGACCGAGAGTATTACCGAATTTTTGGTAAACAAACGGAGCACAATGACACAGTATCTGAGTATGGCGACACGGCGAGAAGAAGCGATTGGCACTCAAGTACCGACAGCTGGCTCCCCTCCCCTTCCGCATATGCCAAGCGCGGGAGAAGTCTGAAGAATGTATTGAGTGAGTGCCAAGGAATCCCGTGCCTCATGGACAGAAAAAGGCCGCCGCCAAGGAGTGCAATGAAAAGTTAATCGTAAGGGAGTTTAAATGTTCAGAGTGGAAATGCCAAGAGGAGCACGCGTTGGGTTTCCGTACCCTCCAAAAGGCCTAATCGGGAAGATGACGGCTTATTTGGTATGGGCGATCCTCATCTGCGCAAGTGATGTTGATATGCAGAACCGAATGTTGTTTTGTCGTATCTCCCGTTTGACGACGAAGATCGGGAAAATCATGGTCGAATCACCCACCCAGCGTACATATGCCAAGGAAACTTGTTGTATTGCCTCGTCGTCGTTGTCGTAATGCGGTTCCAGAGAATGTTACACGTCAAAAGAGGGACGAAGGGATGAAGAAGTGAAGGTCCAAGACAAAATGCCAATGGTCTTGGTACAATTCGCACTTTTTTGTGCGCGGTAGAGCGAGCGGCCAAGGAGCTGCGTTGCAGGACAAGGTGGCATAGCATCGACGTGTGCAATGACATGTAACTATCGTGGACGAAGGAACGCAAGAGGAGGGGGGAGACATATGGGTTGGCAACGGTGCACAGCTCCATGAGGCTCTTGGCCATTCGCCCTGACTAGAAGTTGACTGTGCTACAGAGAAGGTCGATTAAAGGGCAGCCCGCTCATGATTCCATTCCGCCAAGTGCCCCACGATCGTGGACACAGTATAGCACGGGCCCGTTGCTAGGCGTTGGGCTTTTGAAAAAAAAAAAAGGCGGCGCTAATCATCCATCTTGCAGTGCTCCCCATAAAGAAGCTCTCGACTACTGCAGGAGCGCTGTTCAAGACTGTGGGGAGGCACGGAGCCTGCAGGTAGCAGGCAGGCGCACAGAGTAGGCAATTGGCGACGGGGGATGTTTTGGACGCGAGGACGTCAGACTCACCGCCGTCCCTGTATGTTGCTGGGGGGGAGGGTTCACGGGATGCCTCGATTGCGCCCAGTGCAGTGGCAGTTTTCTAGACTCTCGGTCTTTGATTCTTGACAGTGAAAGGACAGCCAGTCGGGTAACGATCATCATGGCGGCACAGAAGTGTGCTGTAGCACTAGCCTGCGAGACGTCTTCACCGTACATGCAGGCGGCAATGGCGATGACGGCAGAAGAGCATGCACGAGGTCAGCGGGTATATCATAAGCCGTTCGTCAGTTTGGAGCGCGGGGGTGGTTTGTTTTGAGTGCGGATTGTTCGTTGAAACAAGACCGTGTATCGGGCACTACAAGACATCCATACCTAACTTACCTAACTAACATGGCCGCGTTGTATCAAATTAGGTAAGCCGGCTTGAGGACAAACGGAGACTCGATGCAACGTCAGGCAGGCGCTTCAAGCGATGGTGACCAAGTGGGAGTCGCGAGGGAGAAAAGTGCGAAGGATTGCATTCAGTGTTCGCTTCAAGGGCAGCAGGCAGGCAATGACGGAGATGGAAGAGGAAGTTGGGTTGGTGCGTGGACCCGTGGGCCTTGGGCGAAACTGGATTCCCGCCCGCATCCAAGTTAGCCCCAGGTAAGTACAGTACAGTAACCATCGTGGGCATTGTTGCGAGGGTCAGTTTTGCGGGGATGTGTTGCAGAATGCAGCCGCAGGACCCGTGGGGGAGGATGGCCAGAAAGGGCCGGGGAGACGGCGCACAAAGCAAAGGCAATCAATTAATCAATCCGTCCATCTCTCCATCCATCCATCCATCATCCATCCATCCACCCATCCATCAATCAATCGATCGAGGCAGCTCCCAGATTGACATTGGCCAATTCGCATCCGAGGCGCCATGCCACTGGCCGTGTAGATATGTATGCTGCCTATGTGCCTAGGCGCTATGCACTGTAAATGCAATGCGCTGCGTATCTAGGTACCTAAGGTGGCCATGACGATGACGATGATTTGGGATGCAGCAAGGAGAGGGATAGGACAAGGCAGGACGGGATACGAGACGACCCCCACGAAAAGGCGAGGATTCTTGTCGCTTTTCGCGGCTCAGAGTCAGCGGAGACTGCATGGCTGGAATGGGTTAAACGCATGGCTGGGTCTAAGCAAGTATGGTGGGCAGGCAGGGCATGGATGGTTGTCGAGGGAGCGTGAGCCGAGCCGACTGCAAGCGGATGTTGGTGATGGAAGAGGCTGGCTTTGTGAGCGGAGCAGCGGCGTGCATGCAGACAGACCAGAGGCAGAGAGAGGCGTTGGGGTAGTTATGTACTTGATAAGATACGATGGGTAAGTAGTTATTGGAAATGCTATGGATGGCGTTTGGGCGGAAAGCAAGGTGAGGAGGTGAAAGGCGAACCAGTCCTGAAAATGCCGCACCCGCACCCTCTGCTCTGGTAGGGCAGTCACAACGGACATTGATTGAGAAATGGCCGACAGGACCAGCTCGGCGCCAAAAATATCATGTGTCTGTCTTCCATAACGGACATGTCCAAGATTCGCCCATTGATCAGATTCATTCATTCATTCATTCACCGGTAAGAGCGAGTCACTTGTTTGTACACAGTATTAGGCCAAGGAGTGGATGAATGGAAGATGGAGTGGGTGCCATGGCGCACAGAGTCTTGTCACAAGGACGCAAGGGCATGTATTTATATACTGTGTAGGTACTTGGATGATTGCACAAGTAGGTGTATTCTTGGAGAAATGGTAAACAATAAGTACACCATGTGTCGTTTAATGTGGATGGAGGAAGATGGAGAGAATCCCGAGCTGCAGCTGCAGGCCGAGTGGGGGACAGGGACAGGGACAGGGACGGGACAGGCAGATAGTTAAGCAGATGCAAGTAGTGTATGTAGTCGTTGTTGGTGTTATTAACTGTTGGGTAAGGTATCAAAAGAAAACAGGTAGTCTGGTTGTGGTCAAGTTGGGCCCACGGTCAGGGTATGCAGAGCATACAGTACAGTACAGTACATAACCACACGCACGCTCTGCAGTGCAGTGCAGTACACGACATGGGCCGGCCGTGCAGGGGGTCCGCCGCCCCCAGGACGCCAGCGCCGAGCCTCAGTTCAGACCAAGACCGCTAGGGAAACCAAGACGTGGTTATTAAACTGCCTCGCCTTGCCCGCCTGCCTCGACATCTCTTCATTACTCATTTGCTGCAGCTGTACGCTTCTTCCCTCCGTCCAGCGCCAATCCGTGTGTTTGTGTGTGCACTGTGCGGTGCGGTGCCCATTGTCGTCTGCCTACAAGTACAGTATAAACCCCCCCTGCCTGCGCCAAATGCTACCCTCTCCATTGTCATCTGGATCCATCTGATCCTACTCCATCCATCCATCCATCCACCCAGGCTTACTGCTTGCCCTGCCCTGCCCTGCTCTGCCCTGCTCTACCCTGCCCTGCCCCAGCTATTACAAAGGCACATCCTCTCTCTCTATAGCTAAGCAACCCGCCCGCCACACGTCACCGCCATCGTCACAGTCTGCCCACAAACCAACCTTTTCCCCCACTGCTGCCCCCACCGTAAAACAAATCCGCAGTCAAGTCTCTCTTCTTCTTCTCCGCATTGTCTCCCCTCCTCTCTTCACTCCCTTCTCTCCACACCACTCCATTTTATATCCTTCCCACAGCACCGTCGGATGGCTCAGCATTTACCTCCGTGTCCCACCATCACCGCCGCCGCCGCTACCCTACACAATCACGCCTCCCCTTCTCTCCAAGCCTACTATCACCAACCAAATTCTCTGCAGAGGGCCTAGTCGCACAGCAGCACACGACACTTTACACCAACAATCCGGGACCCTTTTTCTTGCACGCCCGTTGCCTCTGGAGCCAATCGGCACTCGATTTCATTCTCGCCGACCCCCGAATAACGTTTGATCGTCCACAACAGCAATCATGCCTGCAACTTCGGTAGCCAATCCGCCTGCCCTGGCCACCACCTCGCTGCATCCCGACTCTCATGATGCACCCACTCTCGTGCGTAGGGAATCTCGCCTTGTCGAGTATCAAACCCCCATTGCCGAGGAAGATGAAAGCACCGAAACCGCGAGCGAGCCCGCCGAGCCCGTAACCCCGACCAGTCACAACGATGATACCATCGCTTTCAGACATCCCTTCCGCCACGATGATTCCCAAGACACCATTTTGGTCAAGTCCGATCCCGCTCATACTCAAAAACCTCTCAGCCAGCCGCCTGCACCTGCACCTTCACCTGCACCTGCACCTGCCCCGACATCCGTTCCTGCTCCGCTGGCTCGCACGCCATCTAACAAGGTAGATCCCTCCCCATCGGAAAAGGGTCCCGGCCTTGGGAAGCGTGCAGCTTCCTTCATGCGCTCTAAGCTACATCGAAGCGCGTCACACAAGGATGGTCAGGCTAATGCAAACCTCTCTGTGCCCAAAACCGAGAAAGCAAAAGCCGACAACCCCAAGTCAGTACCGGGTGACAAGATGACAACCCAGAAATCCATAGTCAAGACAGGTGTAGACGGGCCTGCTGAAGTGGCCACTCCTGCTGTCAATATTCCCAAATATCGAAGACTCAGTTCATTCTCCTTGTCGGCTCGAAACTCCCCCAAGTCGTCCATGGCAAATTCACCGCCTTCGCCAGTTTCTCCTTCCAGCACCCTCTCCGGAGAGCACGACACGACGACCGAAAACAAGTCCCGCTCAGGGCGCAAGCATTCATCCTCGTCAACTGCACTTTCTTCCATAAACAAGCGCCCTGGAGTATCATGGGCGGGCAATGGGAGACCTGGAAAACGGCATTCGTGGTCGCGGAGGCGGTCGGCAAGCCAGGAGCAGGTCCCACGACTGGAGGACGACGAGGAAAAGCCCACGGCCGGTATGCTCGCCACGTTCTCGAAACCTGCCGCACAAGGAGTCGGAATGAAAGCTCGCCGCCTTAGTCTTAGTCTCCCGGATGAGTTTGTTGTTGATTGCTGTGAATTGGACAAGGAGTTCAAGAGCTCGAGCTTGATGCCCGGGAAGCGTGGTAAATGCCTGGGTAAAGGAGCCACTGCCGAAGTCCGCATCATGGCTCGAAGAGGTTTCAATAGCGAGGAGCTGGTTGCAGTCAAGGAATTCCGTACTCGCGACAAAGCCGAATCCAACGAAGAATATATTCAAAAGATCAAGTCTGAATACTGCATTGCAAAAAGTTTGCACCATCCGAACATAGTGGAAACACTGCGCTTGTGCACAAACCACGGAAGGTGGAACCACGTCATGGAATTTTGCGCCCACGGCGAGCTTTTCTCCTTGGTTGAACGCAAACTTTTCGCGGGCGGGGCAGAAGGATACTACTCTGCTGATGATCGGCTCTGCTTTTTCAAGCAGTTACTACGCGGTGTTGACTATCTACACAGTCACGGTATCGCTCATCGCGATATTAAACTCGAGAATTTGCTACTCCATAAAGATGGCCATCTAAAAATATCCGACTTTGGTGTTGCTGAAGTATTCAGCGGAGAGCACCCGGGACTTCGAGCTGCTCAGGGCGAATGTGGGAAGAACATGACAGATGTGCGCCTGTCCGCCCCCGGAATATGCGGGAGTCTACCTTACATCGCACCCGAAGTGCTCGAGAAGAAGGGAGAATATGATCCTCGCCCACTCGATGTCTGGTCTTGTGCGATTGTCTACTTGACCATGACATTTGGAGGTTGTCCATGGCAGGCGGCCAAACCCGAATTCGAATATTACGCGCGCTTCAAGAAAGGCTGGGATGAGTGGCTACCGGAACATCCCGACGGCAAGATCTTCGATGGTGTCGACGGGCACCCCAAATGTGGCAAGCTATTCAGCTTGATCAACCCCCCGGCAGTCAAACGATTGATACTGAAGATGCTTCACCCCAACCCCGACATGCGCATCACGATCCGCGAAGCCTTGGAGACGCATTTTATGAAGAATGTCAACTGCTGCTGCCCAGAGAACTACGAGGATCCAAAGTGCTGCGTCGATGCGTCCAAGGGAACCAAGATCAACAAAGCAGTTCCCATGAAGAAATATTTACACCACCACATCCCTCCAAAGCCAGAAAGCAAAATCGGGAGGGCCCTCACTCACCGCTTCGACATGGGCGACGGCTATTAGTAATGGAACTGCATCTTTTCTTTTCATTTCTTAGACCATTAATTCCTTAGCCACATCAGCATTGCAGGCGTTTGGGTGTTACAAAGCTTTGGATCACATGCTCGACTGGGCGGTGTACGGGAGGGCTACTGATACAGGCTTGGGGAAAATATACGGAGTTATCTTGTGAATTATCAGCTTCTTCCAGGCCATGGAGCGAGGAGTTTGGAGCCCCGCTATAGAGCGAGCAGGTGGTTACCTTGTGTGTAGGCGGCCAGGAGAAGTGGCAAATCCCAGCATTGTACATACATAGGTATTGATTGTCATGATAGATAGCCAACTTGGTTGTTGAATCTTATCTGAGACTGCGACGGTTGAAGAGGCTGCACGTAATAGGGCCGACGTCTCCACGTTGACAGGAGACCAAGTCATGATTGGGTCGGTTACTCAGACAGGCAAGAGAAGCAACCAGCTCGCCTCGCCTCGCCCACCTTCACCACTCCACCACCACCGCCCGCCGTGATCCAATCCATGCACGCCCTAGAGCACGCCAGCGCTTCGCCGCCTGTCATGTCAGTCTGCGCCGCTCGCGACTTGCCGCGTCATTCGGCCCCGGACAATCAGCGAACGACGACCGCCTACTCGCTCAACAAGATCGTCGCTTTTGCCCATCTGCTAACGTTAGTCAGTTATGCCAGTAAGTTAGCGGCGCTCCTGTCTACACCGGGCCATACCCATCTTGACAGGGTCCTTTCGGGACTTCTACATCCAGCTCAATCACACGTTGCTCGTCATCAACCACCGTTTAAGCCGTCGGCCTAACGTTACCTCTTCCGATCCCATCTCTGCCTTACATTGACAGTTACCTTCCACCCAAAACGTAACAGCAATACAAAGTCTGACATGGCACTAACTAGCCATCCCCTTTGCATTGCCAATGTCTTGGGGAAAGTAACATTTAGTACTTTGTAGCAACGCAGGTACAGCCAACTAATTGCTCATTTACGCGCGTAGCAGAGCGGAACTCATTCCGGAATAACCAAGACTCGTGGCAAATGTCTTGAAATTTTTTACCTCGTACCTTTTCTCCGTCTCACCTCAGTTACAGGGGGAAAAAAAATTGGTGGTTCGTAGGGTGGGGATGGCGTCTGCGTGAAGCCTAAAGACGTACGCCGAGCTGTGGATGGAGGGGCCGGCATTGCTTGTCTTGTCTTGGATCTTCTTGGGTGCTGCTCGTTGGGATCTTTGCAGGCTGTCACTGGTTGAGCGGGAAACAGAAGGATGACAAGGAAGCAGCGGGTCGGTTTCCTCGGAGGGGTAACTCTATGGTTATGTTTTCCCGATTCAAACCTTGTCTTCATGGTGATGTTGATATCAATGGGGAGACAAACACTCTCCATTACTAAGTAAGCGCCCTGGATTTTAGCGGTCAATAGCATGGTTGAGTAGATGCGAACAACCGAATGCGAATCTGCGCATGACGCATGAGCTTTTCTCTGGCTCCCGAGAAACGGACAGTTTACGCCTAATGTGTTTTCATATGTGCAAACATTGTTCTGTCTGTTTCGAATCTTTCAAAGGGAAATAAACCAAGTTTCGTTCGCATTGATAGCGGGGGTGGGAACGTAGGAGGCCTGAAGCATGCAGTTGCATGCATCTTAACGCAGCATTGTAGCATGAAATTCATACACGCGCCCACGGAGGGTCGGACAGTAGAGTACGTAACTTTCTATTCCACCTGACCATGTACTCATCAATTGACCTGTACGGACCCTCCTTCTCCCCGCAGCCGTTATACGAGTATGTAAACATCCCCAAGCCCATCCACTGGAAGCAATAAATCCTACGTAACAACTCTCTATATCCATCTACCCACCAACTTACTCGTTATTTCCCATGCCACAAGAGATTCCCCATATCGGGATGCTCTTCACAGACTCGTATCCCCGTATCCCCGTATCCCCGTATTCCATTCTCGTATTCCTCCCGTCCCCATCCCTCTTTCCACTCGCTCGCTAAATAAACCCGCACCAAACCCACTCCCGACCGTTCTGTCAACCTCATCTCCGCCAATATGGCGGTGTAGGGAGAGAGGGGGAAGAAGAAGAAAAAAACATTCCGCTTTCAATAGACGCACCGTGACCTCTTTCTCCCTTCCCCCCTCTTACTTGCACCGGGCCTACGCGGATCTTTTGTTTCTTCCCTGTTCATAATAGGATATGGATATTGACCTCCAAGCCAATTCCACTACCTAGTCATGTACATGTGTGTAGTGTAGTTGGATTAGTTGAGAAAAATGGCTAATCCTTCTCTCCCCTAAAGATTTTGTTTCTACGTACACAGTACGTATACAAACATCGTACATGCCGCTACAATCCCCAAACTTCAATGCCCTTTCCCACCTACCCACGCACCTTTACCATGTTCGACATAAGCCTACCATCAATCTCCACGGAGTGGAGACAAGAACAAGATCCCTCCCGTTTCTGCTCCAACCCACCCCGTTTTTTTCCCCTTCTCCCTCGTTCTTGGTATATACGTGGACCCACGATAACCTTTAGATTGGTTGCTTGTATCACAGACGGACACAACAACCCCTTTGTCCGTGTGGGTCAAATTCACTTCGGGGGTCAATTTTTTTTGGGACGGGAGTGGGCCGGGATCGGAACGCAGGGGCGACGATGATGATAGTGCGGGCTTTTTGTTTTTTTTTCGACCGTGCATGGTATCTACTCAGTGGTGTACATACCGATGCGTACATACAGTGGGTACACTTATGCTGCTTTGGTATGTAGGTCGTGCGTTGGTATAGATCTAGAGGAAGGGGCAAGCAGGGTTGAGTGTGGGGTTAGACTTCCGAATTGGATTCCATTTTGGTTTTGGGAAGGTGGGAACGTGAGGTTTTTTTTCTTCTTTTCTCTTCAGTTCATTCCTTGGAGTTTTCGCTTGACGCCTCACTTTTTTGTAAGACTTTTTTTTATGTGTTTTTGCTTTGGACGATTTTCCTGCTCGAGGGAGTTGGGTTGCGTTTCCATTGTTACTGTTCCTTGATTTTTCATGTTTGCCCTGGGTATTTCATGTCTTGCAGGCAGAAGGAAAGCACACGCAAGCGCCCACACTACAATCAATTGAAAAGCATCACGATGCAGCATTATCCTTCCTTCTCACAACATCGCATGCACGTACGATTCATTGTAATTGGCCGCCTCCCCCCACTACGCAGTCGACACATTAGAAGACGGCAGCAATCGGCTTTGAACAACGAATCCCCTCAATTATCCTAGCAAGGCTACAAAGATGGGTTATCGAACAGGGGCGCAACACATTGCCGTGCATATATGGCTGGCTTACCTATAAAAATCTGCGACGCCCGTCAGCCCGGAATCCTGCTGCATGGTCATTCTTCGTTTTATCGGGCCATACGCTTGCGCGTGGGGTTTCAATGCGAGGAAGAAAAAGAAAGTAAAAAAATGAAAAATATTGGTTGGGTCAGGTAAGTTGTACCGTGCCGTGCGTATATGCGGGAGATAGTACGGATGGTTTGTCTACATACACGATCTTATGTGCATTACATGTGGTTAATGCTCAATTCTGATCGCGTGACTGTTAGAAACGCAACTGCATACATATGTGCGTAGACAGGTAGATACACGTGAGAGTTTCGAAATTGGAGAAGTAAGAGGACAAGGATTAAACATTTGATTGAAAGCGCCATGGAAGTCAAAGAGGAGGGGGGATAGAAGTCTGGAAGAGTACGACCCCAATTACATTTTGACCTATCATACCTTAATCAACTATGCGTTTTTCTTTTCGTTTCTATTCTTGTACACTTGATTCCCTCTTACACATTCTTGGACGTAAGTAAACATTCTTACTCCACCATAGTAATACGCACATACACGTAAATCTCCCAATCACACAT
>KZ805398.1:37743-141950 GCA_003073855.1 Periconia macrospinosa
ACACATTCTTGGACGTAAGTAAACATTCTTACTCCACCATAGTAATACGCACATACACGTAAATCTCCCAATCACACATCTTACAAGGATACATTTCCTACATACCAGCGCCAAAAATTCATTCAAAGTGCCACTATGATGACACTTACATGCATCGCATTGCCATACCCCACGATCCTTCGTTGCCCATGCATCTCCGCACTCGCATCTACACCGTTTAACAAAACGAAGAGGAACCCAGGTCACCCGCGCCGCCCGCCCGCCCGCACACTCACTCCGCATGCATGTACTTGATACACCATGCATTCAGCCCAACCCATACCAACCCGAGTTCGCCAGTCAGCCTGACCACCCGGTATCCAGCCAGCCGTGTGTTTCGCGGTTTTGTGTTACACTGAATCTTCCTATCAAAACAGCACGAATCAGCCAAACCCCGCCTCTCTCCTAATCCCAACCATGACCCCATGCTCTTCTCGTAACATCACCATCAGCTCCACCTCCATCACGGCATTACCCCACACTTGCAGAGTAGTTATTCCAGCCAATGCCGTACCTGCCTCTGCCAAGCCATGCAGAAAAAGCTTCCACATTTCTTGTTTTTGCTTCTTCTTATCGTGTTCGTATTCGAGTTGGTGTTCGAGCGTGAAGAGGATGAGGGGAAGGAGGTTTGTGTTCCCTTGATTGAGGAGTTTCGTAAGGGTGGATGCGGAGGTGACTGATGTCGTGTGGTAAAAGATGTGACCATGGACGACGTTCGCTGCAGAAAGATACGAGAAGGTTGTGTAAAACGTTTACCAGTGAGAAAAGCGGCAGTAAGTCACGTACTAGCCTTGGGGACACTTGAAAGGCTATGTTTTCTTTTACTCTCCATGCTCGACAAGTCGTTTTACGGATTTGGCGAGATAATTAGCATGATAATCTGAGCCCAAAGACGTTACATTGTCATCATTATGGAGGCATGGGCGAGAAAAAAAAACCCCGGGGATTTTTCTCCATCCTTGCCTAACTGAACTTGATATGCTCCATTGTTTGTTTCATCATCATATATAGTGACATGACGGAAAGCTACCGGTAATAATTGTAATATTTGGACGTGTTATTGTTGTCTGTATTCTTTTGTTATTTCATGCTCTGTTCTCAATGCTTGACTCCAATGATTTATTGAGATATCGGCACTTGTTCTCCTGATCTATGCTATCCATCTCGTTCCTTAGCATTCCATCTTTTGCGTAACATTGTGATTAACGGTCCCTGTCTTTGAGTTCATCCGTTGCATTCTTGAGAGCTGCGGCATGCTCTTTGTTAACCCACTCCCAATACCCTGCCCAGTGCCTCAAGTGTGGATCGTCGTGAGCTTGTACTCCGCTCTCAATACCCATCTGTTTGTTGAGAAGCACAGTTACTTTCAATACCCCCTTACTTCCTTCTTGGATCTTCTCAATCTCCTGTTTTACAGCATTGTCCTTAGCCTTGATGGAGAGCACGGCGCGGAAATTCTCAGCAATGGCCTCTAACCGAGAACGTGTCTGATCAGGTGCGGTAATCATGAGTTTAGTGAGCATGAGATTGCACAGTACCCGAATATCAAGTTCATCGGTGATGCCGGCTACGATGCGATCATAGCAATCAGACAAGTCGGAAGGTGACAATTTGTCAAACGCAGTTTCAAATAAGGCGTAGAGGGTTTCGTAGGCGCTCTTCCGAATCTCCAGACCATCATCAACCTTGTGCTTAAAGGGGCCCATCTGCACTTCGCGAATCAATTCTGGCTTTATCTCCGTTTCCTTCATAGTCAATGGTAGTAGCTGGTCCAGCGCTGGCAGGATGATATCCGGCTTGTTGTGCATTGCGGAATTGAAGGTTGTAAGCGCCAATCGACGATTTTCGAGATCGGGTTCGCTTAGCATCTGTACGAGCATAGGCACAACAATAGGTCGAAGGTATTCGTCGTAAGCTTCGTCTGTATCGGCAAGAGTGTAGCGAAGAGCAGAAATGACCATTCCACGTACGCTCTCTGTGCGGTCGTTCAGAAACGCCTGATGAGGTCAGTAAAATGCTCTGTTATTTGTTGATGAGAAGCAGTTCGATACTTACCTGCAGTTGCGGAAGGTATGTTTTGGGGTCAATGATAGTGAGCCTTCCAACACATTCCGCACCAATGGCTTTATTGTCCTCAGTTTGCGATGCAGTCACCAGATTCTGCCATAACGTCGAAGCATAAGGTATGATCTCAGACTCGGTTCCGTCATGCTGAAGGATTTCCTTGATAGAATGCAGGAGAAGATATTGCGGACTGGAAGGTTGGCCCATGGTAGAGAGTATGACTGGGAGATATTTGCTCACACTACCCGCACCCGCTCTACCTAAAGCGACGGCGGCTGCCAGAGGTACTTGTTCCGACTTGAGCGAAAAGAATTTGATGAAGAGTTCAGGGGCAATGGGGGATTGAGATCCCAACCGAAGCGCAGATTCCCCTAAGACAACAAGAGCAAGGCACTTGCGCTTGTCATCTTCTGCGGTCTCCAGCTCAGTAACAAACTGGTTGATACTGACGCCCAGGCTAGCCTTATTACCACCATATACCAGTAGATTGCCAATGACTTTGCCAACGACTTCGGGGTGACCAGAAATACCAACTTCTTGGAGCAATGCGGTCATCAGAGGTTTTCCGCACTGTTGTTCACCAATAGTTCGCACAAGAGCTAGGAGAGCTTCCAAGGAACTACCACTAATTGATCCTTGTACCACTGAACACAACGCTTTTGTGAGTTGAGGAGTCATAATGGCGGCCGCATCGTCTTTGATATAGGTAGCCAAGATGATTAGGGCTGGGCCCAAGAGATGCAAGTCCGCAGCATCCAGTAGATGAAGAAGTAACTCTACGATCTGTGTTTTAGTTTTGCCATCTAGCTGCGAACGAGAACGAGGATTGAGTGACAACGTCCGCAGAGTGCTCAAGCTTGCGCCGCGAAGGGTTCTGCTATTTTTGCGTAGCTGAGCGCCAAGCTCAAGAGCAATACTGCATACCCATTTCGAGGACAATTCGCCTTCGGCTTTCGTATGTGCAGCTATCGCATCAATAGCTCGAACAGATGCAAGACGTGTGAGCTCATTACGAAGGCGATCGGCAAGTAATTCAAGCCCGGCAAGGCGTTTCTGTAAGGAAATCAAGCCCTCTGTTCCAGAACTACGTCCAAGGAAAACCCCCAGGACATGGATAGCGCTTTGGCGAACCTCGAGATCAGCATCGTTAGCTGCGATTCGGTTGATGAGAGATTCGTATAATTGTTCGAGGTACACCTGGTTTTGAGTACCGGAGGACGCCGATCGAGGCGGTGTGAGCGCCTTGATAACTTCCTCGGTTGCCGAGAGCGCCTCGATCGAAAGCTTGCTGTACCGGTCTTGGGACCCAAGAAGAAGGGCTGGAACAATTGCCGCAAGATATGGCTGGAGTGAAGCCGATGGGTGGGTGTCTGCAATAGCCCCAATCAGCAAGAGCGCTTGGATGCGTAAGCTGTTAGCTGTAGCAGAAGCACTGCTTGTTGAACCGCCTCTAGTTTTCGCAGCATCTACAATAGGATCGATGATCTGTGTCAGGTATCCATCTAGTCCTCCACGCTGGGTAACGACAATGTCTTTGAGTAGAAGAATACATGACTGTTTGGTGGACGGCGGAGAAGAAGTCTGCTTGAGCAACTGCGATACTCCTCGGATGATATCTGGACTCAACTTCGCCAAACTCGCCCGCGGACCAACGGTAGGTGTGCTCGCTCGTGCGGGCGATGCGTAGCCCAACGACAGTGACGAATTACCAGGAATGTCGAACATGCTGGCATCGCTGCCACCGCGACGACGCTTTCGACTAGCAGGAGGCGCCATAGTCCCACCTGGAGGGTGCTCGTCGGCAAACTTGACCGGTGCTGGCCCATCTCCTGACTTGCGCACCAAATTTGAGAGGGCAGAAAGGACTTCTAGACGAACATTTTCTTCCCGCTCTTTGAACCGAGAAATCAAAGCAGGTGCAACTTTTCCATATAAAGTGCCATCTTCGAGCAAGTCTCCTGAGCTACGCGTAGAAATGAGCGTGTACAGAACCTTTGCGGCGCACCTCCTGACTTTCCAGCTTGCATCTTCATCATCATCGTACCCTGTCTCTTCCTCGAAGTCATCATCCTCCAAGGCATCTTCTTCGTCGCTCTCCATAGCCTCGTCGTCATCATCGTCATCGGCGAGATTGGGGTCATATTTGAGAAGGCGAGTGGTAGCCTCAAGTGTTTCGTCTGTGTATGGACGCATGTCTTGTGGACATGAGCCTAGGAAGCCTTCCAGAGCAATCAGGCCTGCCTCCAAAACTTCATCGATTTCAGGGTCACGTTCAGCCTCATCATCAGACGTTTCCATCTCCTCGTCGACTTCTTGTGAGTTTAAGGCACTGAGTACGAAGGGGGCCAAAGTTTTGAGATATGGACCGAATTTCCGAGGTATGGATCGGGCCATGGAACCAAGTATGGTGATGTATAGTTTTCGTTTGCTGCGCGTCAAATGCACATCTCGTAGATGTTCAATTACTCGTGACAGGACGGCACTCAACAACTGGTCGGAGAAGTGGTTGGCCAAGGTAGAAATGGCTGTCACTGACTTTTTCTTCATCATAGAACTCGCCCTATCATTTTCCAATATCTCAAAGGTAATTTTCTGCAAAGCATTGATCTCAGCATCCTGTAACATGGGACCGAAGCAGCGCGAGACTTCGGTCAACACATCAATAGCATTGCTGTCAGTGCCCTTTTCCAGATCGACTTGCAGCATCCCTTTGGGCACACCAGGGAGATTTTTCCCAGTCGGTGTAATGACGTTGTAACCCACCAAGCGAGGGATCAGAACCTTGCTGACGGCGCTGTATGCGTCTTGAATCTGCTTGGTGCGTGGCACACCGGGGACGGGGCGTGGCAACGACACGACCACCTCGCGGAGAGCAAGTGAAGGTATGGATTGGTCGACAGTTGTACTCGTCTGAAGGTTTGACAGCTTCTCGAGCATAGGGCATAGTATAGCCTCGGCGATTTTGTTTACAAAAGGCCCTAGACATTTGACGGCTTGGTTCTGGACCTCGCCGTTGCTATCCACCAGCGTGGTAAGCAGGCCCTCGACGGTTTTCGCGCAGGCTACCTGGTCGTGTGCGAGGAAAGTGGGATGGCCAATGATCAGCATATCGTGCAGGTCGCTGAGGGCCATAAAGCGAAAATCGGGGTCGTCATCGTTGAGCTTGGGTAAGAGCTGAGTGACATTTTGAGCTGTGGGGCTTGAGGTCACGGCGGACGGAGGCGCCATGGCAAGCTCCAATGTAGTTGTGTCTCACGGCGTGGGCGGTGGACGGTGGGCAGCGGACGGCGGACGTGGTGGTGGTGATGCTGTTGTTGTGCGGAGGACGTGGGAGCTGGGCGGCGTGGCGGGGTAGTAGTTAGGTATAACTTGGTGGGAGTCTAGGAACG
This sequence comes from Periconia macrospinosa, assembly GCA_003073855.1. Lineage (NCBI taxonomy): Eukaryota > Fungi > Ascomycota > Dothideomycetes > Pleosporales > Periconiaceae > Periconia > Periconia macrospinosa. Next base: position 43,236 of record KZ805398.1, read on the forward strand.
AGGGAAACGGCGATGGTGGGGTTGTGCAACGGCGGAGGCCGTTATATAGACGTACAGAGGGTGTGGTGAGCTGGTTTAGGCAGACGACGTGAGGCGAAGGAGCTGTTTTGCCTAACCAGAGCTGGAAATCCAGGGTGGTAGAAACAAACCGTCATGTAATGCGCGTGTATGTGTGTAGGTAACATTAACTTGGGTAAGTTAATGAGTGAGGGGTGGTGTGCTGCCTAACTACCTACTGTAATGTATCAACGCACAGGGCAAGCTTTTGTACAGGCACATTTGTGCAGACTGACTGCGCACAGGGTACATTGGGTTTATTATTCGAACCTCGAGGCTTTTCATCTTCTTTCTAACTTTCTACATCTTTCTGTCCTGCCCAGAATTTAAAGCATCAGGTGTGCAAAGTATACATATGTACATGTATGGCGCGCAAATCTGGGCGCGGCGGCGTAACCAACCGTGTGCTACATGTATTCAGAACTCACTCGTAGGTATTTAAACCCACCGACTACATGGTGTAAGCCGTAAGTCCATTCGTTCCCCAAATCAGTTTCTTTCAAGGCTGGCGACTTTGTCGATATTATACTTGTAGACTCCGTGTCAACCAAGTTAATGGTCTGGGAGCTACTTATGTATAGGTATGTAGGTACCGAGGCTCTTACAGGACAGTGGAAGTTGCACTTAATTGACCCTTAACTATTTACTATGTTTTATAGCCCTAAGAGAATCTAACAAGTAATTACATAGGTACAATACAATATCTTAAGGTATTGTAGCCTATTAGGTAAAGCTAGTTATTGTCGTACATATGTAGGTAGAAAGCTTGAGTGCACGGGCCGCTGACGTTTGGGTGATTTCTCGTACCAGCCATCTCGCTCCATCCTCTTCCGTCAGGCCACACAGCTCCCATCTCGCCAACACTGCTGCCAATTGCTCCTTGTCCGAGTCAATTGTCCTTCCCACAGCTTTACCATGTCTTTTGTAAGGTCTACCGTCCTCCGCGCCTCCTCCTTCGGCCGCTGCGCACGAACGGCACGATTGGTCCGCACTGCCGAGCTCCAGCAGCCATGGCAGCGAGCTATCCAGCGAAGGTCGTATGCATCCGCCCACGGTTCTGATTCCAGCGCGAAAAAGAGCGATCTGCCATGGTACGTACCCTACAGTGAGCGATGGGAGATGCATCTCGTGGACCGTTGCTGATGTTGATTGCAAGGGCTATCTCTGCCGTCGCCGGAACCGCTCTGGGTCTCTACGTAGTCATGGGCCAAGACACTGGCCACCACGAGGAGCACCACGACGAGGCCCACGACAAGCATGCTGAGGAGTCTCACGAGGAAGCGCCCGAGAAGGAGGAAGAGAAGCCCGAAGAGAAGGCGGACGAGAAATCTGAGGACCAGCCCGAAGAGAAATCTGAGGAGAAGGCCGAGGAGAAATCTGAGGAGAAGGCCGAGGAGAAGGCAGACGAGAAATCTGAAGAGAAGCCTGAAGAAAAGACTGAGGAAAAGTCCGAGCCTGAGCCCGAATCCAAATCCGAAGAGAAAAAGGAGGACAAGGTAGTCGCATCCTCAAAATCACCCGACGAGACCGACCCAGTCAATCTCTCTGGCACCTCAACCGAGTCCATAAGCTGACGAGCCATAGCCCCATCCCGCCAAACCCCCCAAGTCAACGAACGAGATGTCTGGAAAGCAGGAGGGTTTTTCGAACTCGGACACGAAACACACAGATCCGATCGACAACCAACCGGGCAAGAGCAAGAAGGGAGAGGGTTTTGCTGAGAGCGCCAAGGTCAAGGGCACTGTGTCTACCGATCGACCTCCCGTACGTATTCCGAAAAACCCATCAATCTCGTCACTAACATGGGACAGGTTGAGAACAAGGAAGAGCGCGGCAAACCTAAAATGAACAAGGACGAATAAAGGTTTAGGTTGCGACCTTTCACCCACTGGGTTATTCTCTAAACTTGTCGGTTTCTGCCATGCAAATGCAGTATATCCACTCAGTGGTACCACCTGTATATTTTTTTTGGTTGTAGAATCATCAGCTAATACACTTTTTGTGCCATGTTTCGTGTCGGATGATGTTTGGATGTTGAATGAATAACTCGACTATTACGCACGTTAGTAGCCTCGACTCGTGGGTTTGATACGCGCGTCTATCAGCGTCGAGGAGCTGTCCAAGCAAGTCGCAAGTTGATGGAGGCTTTCCCATGTTTGACTGCTGGAAACAATTGGGTAGCCTGAGTTTTGGCGTCGAGTCTGCAGAATCTCCGTTGGCGGCATATGGAGATGGAACCGTGTCGGCCTGAAGCAATCCAAGCAAGACATTTCATTAAGATGGTACATATCAAGTGCTGAGCACTGCAAGCAAGCAGACCCCGACCGGAAACGTCGGTAGAATTACATGCTGTAGCTAGCCTAGCAGATGGCCTGCGCCTGCTTTGAGAAATACGAGGCCCGAAAAAGGCAGGCGTCCTCTGCTTCTGATTGGCGTGCTTGGTGCGATGGAAGAATGCTAGTGAGGCTAAGTGAGCTGTAAGCGCCCGGGGAACGGCACGGGAAAGTGCGCATCCATCTCTCTCCACACCAATTGGTTCGAGCTGCGCCGCCTTGAAGCATCGCAGAAGTGACTTGTCCAACGAGGAGCTGCCCATGCTTCCACTTTCGCCGCACTGTGCAAGAACAGAAGATGGCTGCGAGGTCCGTCACTTAGTGCTCCAATCGGCACGGGAAGAAGCCAGCGGCTCGACTGCCCATCTCTTGTCTGAATCATGCGAGTCCAAGTTCCAAGTGCCTTGCACCGGTCCGTCTGTTGCGAGGACGAGATATCAGCCCCCAGAGCCCCCGGCCATACTTGCATGTCGACAATCACCGCGTGTAACCTCTTTGCTTCACATGTTGCCAGTCTGCCTTCTATTCTTTGCTTGCCACACTATTGTTGACCCGTTATCCATACAACTCTCCTATTCTACACATATCTAGGTACACATATATTGCAGCATCAATTCTAGAAGCACGTCTTCAATCCGACCTTACGTCGACTTCTCTCGAGATGGATCCTCGCTACAACGGACGGAATGCTCATCATCACGAGCCCCAACATCATAGATTTTCATGGCAGACACCGCCCGAAACACCACCTGAGCAGAACTCGCACCCACAGCAACGCCATCAACCGGTCCAACACTACCACCAGCAGCAATCACAGCAGCATAACCAACACCACCAATCCCCTTCCAGAATACATACCCAAGTAGAAGGCCAGCCACACAGTCGGACATTTTCTTATGCGCAAACTCCAGCTGAGCATATCGCCTTCCAGTACATCCCCTCACCAAGTGAGGCTCCTCCCCTTCCACAGATGCCCACACCAATCGATCCACGGCCAGCTTCCTATTACATGCCACATCAACAAACCGCTCAATTTCAGCCCCCACCCACCAGTGCGTCACCACCGTACCAACAACATCCGGACGTTTCTCCTCTTGTTTCGCAAGAACAAATCAGAATATCGCAGTTTTCGCCCATCTCACCCGTCGCTACACCTGCACCTGCACAAACCCACCCACACCAAAACCGAAGCCAAACAACTCAGCATGCGAGAAACTTGAGTAATCTTTCACCCATCAATACCAACATAGGACAGCCTAGCACCCCGCCAGTGCCACACATGCCTCAAACAAACCCCGGAAATGTCGCCTTGAATCATCCCATCATGAATCATCCCATCACGCCCATTTCCCCGAGCTCTATCAAGAAAGAGCCCCTAGATCATCTACCTCCTTCTTCGCCAAACGGTAAAGCATCATACCCTCACCAACCCTACTCTCCCCATGGACTTTCCTCTTCCACGAACACACGCCATGCTATTTTTACGCCCGATTCTCAGCATGGCCCAAACGGACTGGACTTCTCTCTTCACCGCCCTGGTCAAATTGCGCACCCAAACATGGATCTCTCTAGTACCGGTACAAAGCAAAGCTGGAAGACCTCGCTCTGTTCATGTACACCAGACGTTTCGACTTGCCTCACCGGCCTCTTTTGCCCATGCATCATATACGGACGTACGTCTTATCGCCTGACGCAAAAGTCGGAAAAAAAGGATCCTACAGATCTTTTGAGTCACAGTGCAACGAATGGACATTGCATCATAATGGCATTCAGCTGTGGATTTTGGTGGCTGTATCCGATGCTACAACGCACAAGATTGCGACACATGTATAAGCTGGAGGGCGATTTGGTAGGGGATTGCGTGAAGGCGGCTTGCTGCTGCTGTTGTGTCGCTGTGCAGAACGAGAGAGAGGTCAAGGCGCGCGAAGAATCGGCAAGGAGATGGGCGGGGCCGGCCAGCAGCGAGGTTTATGGGAGGGAGGCCGGGATGAAGTATGTCCCGCAGCAATGAGAATGGAGATAACTTAGCACTGTAGATTAGTAGCCCTCATTTAACGATACCCAAGATAGCATTTTGAAACTTCCTTTTGTAATGGATATATAAGGATGAATTTATTGCATTGCATAACGCAGCGTTCGTTTACTATTGAATGGTGTAAATTCATTTTTTTCGAAATCGGAATGTGTCGTACAATAGGTCGCGAAAAAAAAAAGCTTGTGACCACCTGCTAAAATGAACATCTTGTCCGATGCAACCATCTGTCATATACTTCAAGCCTCCTGTTTACCACTTCTTCGTCCATTTAAACAACAAGATTAACCAATTCCATCAACAGTGTGAGAAAGAAATTAGGTTGTTGATTATGACATCCCCAAAAACCTCACAGCGAAGCGCATTACGATACGCTTCGGCTCCCCCAGTTGAATATACATTTTACGCCGTCTTCTTTTTACCCAGCTGCCTAACTGCCGCGAAGCCATCCGGAATCTCACATAAATAAACCCAAAGCGAAGATATCCGGCTACAAATTCTCTTGTGGGCCATTAAACCTGAGAGAGGTATCGGATGACGAACATTTGATGCGGGGCCCCTCACTCGGTTTTGGGGGAGACCCACCCTCTCCACATCTCCGAACACTTGAACAGATGACCTGCCGATAACGGCAATTCACAAAACACTGTAAGAAAGAAAAGACGCTAGAAACGGTAGTTGATAGCTACCTATTGGATCGGGAAAATAAGCAGAAGGAACCCACTCCATTAAAACGCCGGCTTCGGCTGGACCGTTTGTTAGTTTATTCTGCCCTTGATCTCTGAATTGTGCGGGGAAGAAATAGTCAAGCAATTGAGGATTTGAACGTGCGGGGAAGAGATTGTCAGGTAATTTAGGATCTGAATGTGGGAGTAGTCTTGCTTAGCTCCTGTTCCTGTGACTATGTACGCGATGTGTTTCCTCCAGTCATTGGGGTAGATGGTCCAATCGTGGTGTGACAAGCACTACAACCTTTGATATCCGCTCCAACTAGCCTACAGCGTCATATGTACATACCTATTCGTCCTGTATACTGCCAAGGTGTGACAAGAGGATTCTACTCCCTCATTACCCCACAGATTACATATCGCACAGATCTCACGTCGTGTTATTCTTTATATCCAAACCTTCCTGTTTCCCTCGCCTGAAGGCAATCGAAACTTCGCCCATCTTCTCTATTCTTCTCTATTCTTCTCCATCCCCTTCACCATTTCCCCATTCATCAATCGATTACCCCTGGTATCAAATTTGTTCGATCGACGACGATGGAGAAATCAGATACAGTCCATTATGAGGACTCACCACGAAGCACCTCTCCCCAAGCTCACCTCCAAACAGCAGCTCACAGCAACGACAAACCTACAACCACGCAAGACGAGCAAATCGCACGAATTGATGCTCTAGCAACGAATCCTGGCGTCACCATCGCTAGTTTTGCCCACCTCGACGAGAAGAAGATTCTACGAAAGATGGACCTCAGATTGATCCCCATGTTGGCACTGCTCTACCTGCTCTCCTTCCTCGATCGCAGCAACATTGGTAATGCCAAAATCGAGGGGCTGGTCGAGGATCTGGGGATGTCATCGACTCAATATAACCTGTGTCTCACTGTGTTCTTTTTCACGTACGCCGCGTTCGAGGTCCCCAGTAACCTACTGTTGAAGAAGTTACGACCCAGTGTTTGGCTACCTAGTATTATGGTAGCGTGGGGTATCTGTATGACTTTGATGGGAATCGTGAAAGACTATCACGGACTTCTCATTGCACGCATCTTTCTTGGCCTCACTGAAGCCGGGTATGTTGGAGTGGAGCGTTGAATTTCAAAGGAGAGGTGACTGGCTAACTAGCGTAGATTGTTCCCAGGTGTTACATATTATATTACTATGTGGTACTGTCGTAGGTTATAGCCCGGGTTTACAGAGTCGTCTGCCATCGAGACATCACGTAACGCGGTGTTTGAGACACTGACGATGTACTCCACCCTCCCTGCCTAAATTTAACTGACTTTGTATTCGCTGTATATAGGCCACGAGGCGCAGATGCGTCAAGCTCTCTTTTTTAGCGCCGCTTCTATCGCAGGGGCCTTCTCGGGACTGCTAGCCTTCGCCATCTCCAAGATGAACGGCGTGGGCGGCTTAGAAGGGTGGCGCTGGATCTTCATTCTTGAGGGAATCTTGACGGTTGTTGTAGCCGTGATCGCGTACTTCACGCTCTATGATTTTCCCGAGACTGCGTCGTTCTTGACTGAAGAAGAGCGCACTTTTGTGGTATTCCGCCTCAAGTACCAGGGCCAACAGCCAGAAGACAGTATCCGAGTCGCGCAGGACGATTCATTTCAGTGGAAATACGTGAAAGCCGCGTTTCTTGATTGGCAGATATGGATCAATATTTGGGTAGGTGCAGAGTCGTCTGTCATGGAGACAACCCGTGTCATGGCATATTGAGACACCGGCCATGCACTGAAACCTACTTGTTGGGATATAACTGACTTTTCGCGACATAGGTATATTGGAGTATTGTTGCGCCGCTTTACGGCATATCCCTTTTTCTTCCTACCATTATCAGAGGGCTCGGTTATACGCGCTCGATGGCACAGCTCCTCACAATACCGATCTATATAACGGCTTCCGTATTGGCAGTAGCTGTGGCATATTGTAGTGATAGGATCGGAAAGAGATCGCCATTCATTCTAGGCTGCCAGGGAATTGTAGGTCAAGTCCGAACTTAGACTCACCCGGGAATTAGGAAGACACGGGCTTGCTAGTTTCCGAAATCATTTCATCTATGCTAACTTTGGGGCCATTCTTCAGATGGCTGTTGGGTTCATCATGTGTATTTCAACTTCGAAACCAGGCGTTGTTTACGCTGGGGTTTTCATCGCTGCCTGCGCCTTATATCCTGCGCTTCCAGGCAATGTCACATGGCTTGCAAACAGTAAGCAGTAAGAGACTACTTTTTATGTAGTTGCGAGCTAAGCTGCACAGATCTTGCTGGTTCGACAAAACGAGCCACTGGACAAGCCATTCAGATCGCAATGGGAAATCTCGCAGGCGGTGAGTTTCGAAAGCATAGCATTCAAACCTTGTCCGCTGACAAAGATCCAGCAATGGCATCCAACTTCTACAGGGCAGAAGATGCACCCCGATATATCCTTGGGCACGCCCTCGAACTTGGTTTCATCGTCGCAGGTATTATTGCTGGACTGATCTTAGTGCTGAGCTATCAGCGCATCAACAAGAAACGCGAACGCCAGTTGGCAGATGGCCAGCATAATGGCTACACGCCAGAGGAACTCTCCGCTTTGGGTGACCGAGCCATGACGTTTCGTTATGTTTTGTAGTAGGCCTTTGGCCTGTGTCAGTGATATTAGGATATCTATAGGGATGATACTATACCTTCAAAGGGGGTCTTGCGCAATGTAGAGCTTAGCCATCAGCTATCGCAAAAACTTTCTCCATATGCCGCCCTCAAAAGTCCTGTATGCCAGTCTCCCCCGTAAGGACTTTTTCCTTGCCCTCCCCATCCGAATCGAAGTCAGAGTCCATACTATCGAAATATGCATCTTGTATATCCCTCTCCTCCTCCGGATCGTTGTATTCGTCATTCGTGTCTACTTTGCTGTAATCGAAATCCATATCGTCACCGCGAAGAAAACGCTGGGTCATCTCATCAACCCACCACTCCCTTCCCTCCTCTTTCGTCATGGGAACCTCATCCTTGTCTTCTGCGCGAATTTCTCCTCCAGGACCACGCGTGTACGAGAAGAGTGAGTGTGGGTCAGGATGGCTGAGAGCGTGTTTCTTGGCTTCAGCACGCCATAATTGGGCAGTCAAGTCCCCAGCGAAACCTTTGCGGAGGCCTTCTGCCTCTCTTTCTCCAGTAGTTTGGAATCGGCGGATGAGGCGGTCGTAGAGGAGCGGGTCCGCGAGCTCCAGCGAAGAATCGTCGAAATAGTCGGGGTGAACTTCGAGGTAGCGCTTGCGTCTGTTCTTCGCTTTGAGCCATCGTGATCGTTCTTCCGCATGAGACCGAGCAACGCCAGCGTCTTCCAGCATGACCAGATCCTGGACCGTGGAATCGTTGGTTTCTTCCACCAAGTCTGCCCCTCGATTTGGGTTATTGGGTGTAATGCAGCGCGTATCCTCGGTGGCGGGTGAGTTTGCTTCCATATGGACCGTTCGTACTGCGAGAGTAAGCATATCTGGTGAACTTTTAAGAAATGGCATATCTCTTGGGCGCCTTTTGGGGAGTAGAGCAACATGGTGTTCCGACAGCTCCAGCTTTACGTCTAATGACGCTACAGCCGCCACAATCCAAGAAGCACGCTAAGCCTAATGGAAACGCCCAAATGACTTCCGGCGGTTGTTTCACCCATGCCTCGAAACACCTCGCCAGCCAACAACAGCTGTCCTTCTTGGAGAAATTAATTTCTCGGGGCTGTCTATCTTTCTTTTTTGTTGTATATTTCCCTTCATCTGATCCTACATCTCCTTATCCACCTGTGGCCTCATTCTTCCAACGAAACATCGTCTGGAAAACGGAAATCGACAGCGCCATTGACTTTCTTGTTCTTACAGCACCATCCCTACGCTTCAGCGTCGGTCCTCTCATTTAGCTCTAAATCTTCCGCTATCTTCCCGTCGGGATACCCTTCCATGGTTAGTGGGCATTGTTATCATTTCTAAATCCGCAAAAGGGCTTTCTACCTTACATATTCCAATATACACATCATGTCTTCTAGACAGAAAACACCAAAGAAGCCGAAGGCAGCGAAAGACGCACAACGACAAACACGAAATGTACCCACAACAACCCTCTTAAAAAATGCTGGGACAGCAGCAGCGCTGTTGCTTCTTGCAGGACTATCTTCACCCGTTTCTCAACTCAACCTTTCGCCCGTGTACGGCTCAATTCCAGCGTCGTTACACCACCAAAGAGCAATGACCATCACGGCCCTCGCAGCTTTGATAGGACGAGGTGCATTGAAGAAATATGTGCCAGACTCCATCGGTGATTATGTAGCCGTCATTGCCTACTGGTCACCGGTCATACAGTTCCTACTCTTTCCATACAGTGGCAAGCTAGGAATCACCTATGGCCCAGTTGTCACTGAAGGCCTCACATATTTTCCTCTGCTTTTTCTATCTTTGATTGCTGCCGGCAACCTTTTGGATTGTCTTGATCCGAGCAAATTCAACCTACCCTCATCACTCAAAGACGCCCTTATCCCCACCGCATCTTACTTTACTGTTTCCACCACATCCAAGGTTGCAGCAGCTATCATCCCTACCTTGGTTGGGAATCACATTTATTTGACTCGGATTGGCTTCCAAATGCTGATCGCTTCTGCTTCTGCTTTTTTGACTCCGTCCAGGGTCATACTCTTTGCATTTCCAGCCATTTTACATTCTCTCTGGGCCAATCCTCACTTCCCATCCGAGAGTGCGTTCCAGAAAGCCAATTCGACTTTATTTGCGACTGAAAACTACACTCTTCTTGCACGCCAGGAGTCGCTTACCGGATATGTGTCCGTAGTTGAGAGTCAATTGGAGTCCGGGTTTCGTATTCTTCGCTGTGACCATTCCCTCCTGGGTGGAGAGTGGTTGGTGACTCCTTCAGCATATGCAAAAGGACAGCGGAAACGAGAGACAATCTTCTCTGTTTTCGTTCTACTGGAGGCCGTGCGTCTTGTTCAACCGCAGAGGGCGATAAAGGCTGAGCCAGTGCCTGATAGCAAAAAGTCTGCGTTGGTCATTGGCCTCGGTATTGGGACTGCACCCAATGCTCTGATTGCTCATGGCATCAACACCACCATCGTGGAACTCGATCCAGTGGTCCATCATTATGCAACCAAATACTTCGACCTTTCGCCTAAGCACACTGCAGTCATTGATGATGCAGTAGCATATGTTGAAGCCAAACATAAGACGAACCCCCGTTCATTTGATTACATAATTCACGATGTTTTCACTGGTGGTGCTGAGCCTGTTTCGCTCTTTACAGTGGAATTCCTCCAAGGTCTCTCCGCTCTCCTTGCAGATGACGGTGTTATAGCGATAAATTACGCTGGTGATCTATCCCTCGGTTCCACCCGCCTGGTATTGAATACTATTCACTCTGTTTTCCCAGCTTGCCGCATCTTCCGTGATTCGGCTCCACCTAAAGATCTGAAGGATGGCGATTCCGATTTCATCAACATGGTTATGTTCTGCATCAAGGGCGATGAAAACAAGCACGCCATCCAATTCAGGGAAGCGAACCAGGATGATTTGATGGACAGTTTAGCGAGAAGAAGTTACTTGCAGCCCAATCCAGACTGGGAGGTAATGTTCGAGTTCGTACCAGAGGCCCGTGGAGGCCAGATTATGGGAAAGAAGGACGTGGGTGAGTTGGAGAAGTATCACAAGGGAAGCGCGGTCAATCACTGGAAAGTCATGAGGCAGGTACTTCCAGAGAGTGTATGGAACATGTGGTAAAGAGGATGGGTTGTCATTATGCCAGAGGTGCGTTGGTGATAGTGCAACATGCCAGTCTCGAAAGATTTGGAGCTCATTAAATTGCTCAGACCAAAGCGACGTGGACTCGCCATTCACTTTGTAGTATCTTACCGTTGTCTTTCATTTCTCTCATATATGTAATTCTTTATGGTGAAAATTATCAGCATTTTTTTGTAGATATCCCCTTATAAAACCTCATGAAGGAACAGCATGAGAACATCTTGGACTTTTTCAGAATAGCATGGATATCCCTACACTAAGCAAACCGTATCTAAGAAAACAAATTGCATAGTTCCAATAGTACCCTCGGGAGCAGCCGAAATAGGTTTCCATTGCGAAATTTCTTCCAAAAACGCACAAAGGAAAAGAAGGAAAGAAATCAATCCTAATCCATCCCTATGCATAGATCATCGCAACCATTATCCATGTACTGCCTGCAGTAGTGCAAAAGCGCCGATCTGAAAAAGCAATAACGGCATAACATCACACAGACACACCACACACATACATACGACACGCAGAACAAAACAAAATCTCGAAGTTTGAACCCACATCCCCGGAATGTGGCAATTGGTCAGGCAGTAGATGCACCCGGAACAGATCGAGAGTGACATACAGGAGGCATGTATGCAGCCAAATGGTAATCGCCAAGCCCGTGCAGTGGCCTGCGCTGAATTGGGAAAACAAAAAGAATATCCCGAGTCCTGCAAGAAAGGTTTTGGCGAATCGTTGCTTTGGCTTTGCGTCATTTCGAATGGCTTCTTTACGCAAGGTACTACGGTGGAGACTTCTAGATTGCCACCGAAATCCAAAACACGGCGAACACGAAGTAGTGTTGAAGACAGGTCGTTTTTTGAACATCATGGAAGATGAATCATCGCGTGCACGTATACCTCGAGAAGAAATGTAGCCAAGGCCCTGTTTGGCTAAACCGCACGGTTGGCAACGTGCAAGAGCGGTCAGTGGATATTAACGTGGCTAACCCGATTCCATGGTTGTAAGACCGTGAATGGTTTAAATTAGTAAGTGTATAGATGCAGGTTGTACGCCCCTGACAAAACACCGCAGCATATTCCACAGCCACACTAACGCGGCACATGTTTCGATGAATCAATGACTCTGCGGCGACCCATTTCACGATTCAGCCTCGGTCTATAAATACCGTAAAGACTTGTCCCAGATCGGGGATAGACCCATAGCCTTTGGGGATCCTACTAGGCAAAGCATGTGGCATTTTTTTGAACGTCTGCTTGTGAAACGTGACACTGAGCGCAGATGAGCGCAAAGCGTGCGCATTGCAAACCTATTGAGGATAGGAGATGGCCGAATATGGTATGCTGCACACTCTGATTTACGTTTGTGGACCAGGAGCCGGGAAAACGAGAGTCGGGCGGAAAATGCACATCTCTCTTGTACTCGAGTCTGAGACAAGGCTTTCGAGGTATTTCTCTGGGTATGGAATACGGTAGAAGTAGATCCAATAGTTCCGTGCTCCTCCACCTCACTAAAAAGTCGATGAGGAGAGACCACGATTCATAAAGTGTTAGAAAGAGGGAAACGGTTTCGCTGCTTCGCCAATTGAACTACTAGCTCAATCTCACAAGATTGAAAGTACAAGGTCTTCTCAAGATTTGCAGATTACTATATTTTTTTTACTCATAAATGTAAGACAGTTTTGCTTGTAGATTATCCTGTAGGACCCCTAGTCAGCCATATCCCGATGTGGAGATCCCTTTCTGCAGTCCGACTCAGACCCTGGACGAGCTGTATGTGACGACAAAAATTTGAGGTTTTTCTCGCATTACGCAATTTAGAGTTTCCATGTTGGATGCATATTGTGTATCTCCTATGAACGGGCATTATGGTTGGCGACCAAATAGTGCTAATTGAGAGAATAAAGCAAAAGCCAGGGCTAGATGTATTTGGACAGAGAGACACAATAAGCTCTGGAAGCATAAGTTCATAAAGTTTAAGAATGTTGCTATATTCAACGCTGTATTGGCCCAGATGCATTATGCAGAACGCACAACCGTATGTTTTCGGCAGCGGATCAGAGATCAATGGTTTATGCCACTCCGGCCCCGTTGCCATTAGGCATAGGTAAGCATAGACTTGCCAAAAGAAGCGTTGATTTACTGTGGTCGAACAACTACTGTGTATAAAGGTGGAGTATTGAAGAAGGGAATGGCCACCAGTAGTTGAGATTGGCATAATAAAACCGACCCTATACCTCAAATCAGCATAGCGGCCTGATCCTTGGCATGCGTTTGCTTTTTATACGAGGGGGTTCTCAGGTCCCTGCACCCATGGCATCACGTTACGCACTTTGAAAAGCCTCCAGGGGCAGGAGCAAATCATAGGGCTGAGCCGGCACTCGACCCAATAGCTGTATGCAGCTACACCACCCGCTTGTAGCCACTGGCATCCTCATTATTGTTTGATAGACAGAAATGATTTAACGTCCTGGAAAGATGAAATGAGACTCAACTTGGACATAGATGATAGTTCGAGAACAAGCAATAGTTGTTATTTGAACATCCAAGTTATTCCATGAGAATGAGATAGATGTGCAAAGTCAGGCAAGACAACCTTTCTGAAGCAAATGCAACTCGTGAGTATTCTACCTTCGCAAGCAATGTCCACGTCCAGAGAAGGCGCATCCAATAGCATGCCAGTGGAGATGTTTTTGTACGAAGATATAGCCCAGTGGTCAGTATTGGTGGCGAATTTTGGTGAATACATGTAGGTAACCCTGGGGTCAGGAAAGGGTACCTGAGTGACCGCCGACAAGTGGTTGCAGGGCCCCCAAATGCTCTCCTCTCATCGGATCGGCAATCGTACCGCAATCCGGCGCACAGACAGATTATGTAGGCCTTGCTCTGAGAAATGCAAGAGCGCAGCCACACACGCCATGGTGGCTTTCCAGGCGCTTTCTCCGTAGAGAGGTCGATATGATATGCACCATGTAGGGATGGCAGCCGCCATCTGATCCACCCGAGATGCTAGACAAGAAATAATACAGGAGGGGAACTTGCCAGATGTGATTTTGATGTGCTGGAAACGGGTAGGGGAAGGCGGGACGCTGACTTGGGCATCTGCAAGATGTACCAGGAGAGGCAACAGCACTTGCTCAGCTTGGACGGGGAGAGGAGTGTGGAGTTTGTATAAATGGGGGGGAGCCGACTCACCATGATGGAAGACGAAGACGAAGAAAAAGAAGAAGAAGAAGTTCATGATGCATCAAGCATAATTCACGCGTAACGACGGTCAGGCACTAGCACTCGAACTCACGGCGACTGAGACACCAAGACACATCATTTTGCTGCTCTCGTCAGTAGCGGGTGGCTCACTGAAGTTCCGAACGCACGGCACGGCAGTGGGTATCGGCGGCGGCGGACTGTCTGACGACGATCTTCTGGGGTATTGTGATTGCACTGTGCTCTAAGAGAAGGGTGGGAATAACAGAGGGCGTAAAGGTGAGTCGAAAGAAGGTCGGGGAAGGATGTCGGCCTCAGGATTCATGCTTCGTGGGTCTTTGCGGAGACGGCTGGGGAAGTCCTGGCCTAGAGTTGAGTTGAGTCTCGAGGGCAGAGGGAAGAAAAGGGAAGGAACATTGGAGAGGTGAACAAAGCAAAACCGATGAGCATGGCTAATGTGTGTGTGATAAGACAAGGACAAGTGGTTCAAGCGTGAGTGAGGGTTCATCAAACAAGCGCTTCTGGAAGGACTCGACTCCATCTCTCGGTCTCGGTCCAAACGTCGTCACTCGTCACCCGTCACCCGTCACTCGTCACCAAGTCACATCGCATCGCATCAAAGAAGCAAGGTACGTAACGTTGACGCTGGGCATCTCTGTCTCTTTGTAGCCATTCCCAATCTCGCTTGCCGTGCTGTTCCCTGCTGCCCACATGGCAGCGCGCCATTGTCGTGAGTCGTGACGAATTCCCGAGGCAGGGGTTCGTTCATGCTTGAGCTGCAACACCATGTGCACCATCTGCTCCCTTCGCACCGTCGTCTCCGTCAATCACCATCAGTCGTCCCCCCGTCTCCCTCCGCCTCCCGCCGTCGTTCCCGCCATGTTCCGCGCCACGCCCATGGGGGTCCTGTTTAGCCTAAGGCTCTGCATTGATGCTTGCCTTCGCTTCTCCCTACAATGATTTCGCTTGTCACAGCACTCCCGCTGCCTGTGGGGCGAACCAAAGCCAAGACACCCTTCTGAACCTCACCTCACCACTATCGTCTGCTCCGAGAGCTGGCGGAGAAGATTTTCTCCCCCAACGGTCGGCTGCCTGAAATTAAAGGGCATGCGCAATACTCCATAGCCGCCCCAAAAGCGACCTCACCAACACCCCACCCAGCCCTTCATGTCCGCGACCGCGATGCCATACGAGCCTCGAATCTCGAGAGCTGCCATCAGAGGCCTGACTCGTGGCTCGAGCTTCATTTCCTCGCATCTCATTTCTCTGCCCATAATAATATACATTGATCGCATTCCTGGCGCTTCTTTTATATCATCATCATCATTTATTTTTCCCCCCATTGCCCCGTCCCACCATTGTTTCTTTTTGCCAAAAGCATTCTCTTGCTTCTTTATTGTTTTTCCCGTCCGGCATAACAAGTCGAGCTGAGCACCGCCCGCCCGGCCCTTTTTATCCCCTTCTGCAACCCATACTAAGCGAGTCCAGATAGAAACTTCAGCAGATGCAAAGAGGCCGTGGTCGAGGACGAGGTAGAAATTCAGACCAGGCCCGCAGCAGTTCTGGGAGAGGTGACCGGTCCCGTTCACGCACCAACATCATTCTTCGAAGTCGCAGCCGTGCTTCTATAAGACGATCGGCACGAATCGCCGAAATTCTCAACAACCAACTCAACAACTATTCTCTGTCAACATCACTCGCTCCCATGGCAAACGTTACAAGATCGCGAGGTCATGCCAGCACCTCAGTTCGCTCCAGGCAGCCATTGGGAAACAACAACCGTCGCCCAAGACCCAATCGCCAATCAGCTTCGCCGGATGACATCCAGTATGCCATGGACATTGTCGTTCAACCTCCTTCCACCTCCCGTGCTGGCTACGCAATCAATGGCACCGTCATTGTCAGGTTACGAACGGCAAACGTATACGCAGACGACGCTAACAGGGACTCGTATCATCTCACCGCCCTCGCCTCCCTGATACCGGCCGGAAGTTCATCTGGCTCGTCGGACCCAAGAGCACTGGATCGACTTCTTGGTGGACGCCGTTATGTGTCAGTGCACCCATTTTCGGACGATGAAGCCGATGGATCCATTGCAGCAATGGAACTCGACGATCCCAGGGGGGTTGGATTGATGCATTTCCCTGATCTCAGCATTCACCAGGCTGGCACGTATCGAATTCGGATCACCTTAATTCGGATACCGAACCTTGATGCCCCAACCATATCAGGAGGCGAGCACATCCAAGCGATTGATAGCAACCCAATTGACGTCCAAAACACTGGCTCAGCATCGAGGTCGTATGGTAAGTACACAAGGGGCGCATATTAAAATAATTTCGGTCCCTGATTTGTTTTTCTTCACCCCTGTACAGAAGTCAATGGAGGCAACCAAGATGATGGCGGTTGGAACGATACAATACGGGAAATTTCGATGCGGCAGAGATCACGATGAAGGGCACTTTTACATTTCTTCTTCTCTTTTTGGGCAGGCCACGCACTGTGTTGACCCCCTTACTTTTTTTAACTCTTATTATTGTTTTCCTGTAATTTCTCGGGTACCAGGCTTTTCATTGTTCTAGACAGACTGTGAGTTCTGGGTTAGTTCTGTGCTCATTACTCGCATGGGGATATGGGGAAACGTATTGGTATCACGAATCAATATCAAAGGTATCGAAGAATTCACAAAGGCCGAGAAACCGTGCACTTGAGAAAAAGTCCTGTGCGCCCAATCATGCAATTTACAGCGCACACAATGATGAATCTTCCAATACATGACAGTGGAGGGAGCGCCACATAGGGGCTTCAACCGCTTTCATAGCCAGGGCGGTGGTGGCGATAAGAAGAAACCGTTATTCATTAACAGTCAGCAATGTATATCAAACCCGAAGAATCCGTGCTTTTGGTACACGACTGGTCTGTAGCAACCAATATCTTCGTCCGCTTGAGAAGTCGCGGCCCGTCGGTGGTACCTGCACACCATACCATATGCAGCCCCAGTCTCACACAGACGGTCTGCCTAGCTTAGACCGGGTGAGTATCGGACCGTGCATGTACATTCTCAACTCAACCCATATATACCCCACATATACCCTATATCCACTGGTCAGTTAAGTAAGAGAAGCACCTTGTCAACCCAGCTCCACCACCACTTCCAAGCTCTAGAAATTTAAAACCCAGGCAGTTCATCCTGTTGCAGACCCTGGAGCTAGGGTCGAAATAATAGTGATGATGATGTCAATGTTTTCGCGCGGTGCTCCATATGAAGCGGGAAGAAAGAAGTATTCTAGAAAAGACGTGCATATCTTGTGTTCTGTGACGCACTATAGAATGCACTCTATATCAAACGGGTGGCTGACAACATTTTCTTGCTAACGAACCCGCTGATTGGGGCACGTCGCACCGAACATCCGGTTTCCCGATGGAAATAAGTAACTAAGTGGAAATGAGAAAAAGGAAAATTCGATGTACATGACGATTGGGAAGGTAAAAAAGTATCGTCCCCGGTTGGGGCCCCATGTTCGTATTTGTGCCACCCCAAATTCGACGCGTATGCGAAAGCTACAGTGATGCAGGTAACTCAACTCCTGGGTCTTGATGAATGTGTATGTCGGCGGCACAATAATATCTGTGACGCCCCATTGGTAACTTGCGAAAGTGACTCCCACCGAAGCATCTTCACGCTATTGGCCCTCCTTTTTCATGGTCAGACCCGTTATCATGGTTAGAAGGATTTATTGGATTGAAGTTGGAGGTACCTTGGATGATTCCCTTTTTCACTCATTTTGCCTTCCCTGGAGTATAATCGCCAAGACTCAAGGCAAAAGAATGAGATGTAATCGCTCGTTATGTCAATGAGCTCGAGCGTGCGTCACCCCTCAAATCTGCGTTTCCCAATCAAGAAAATCATGCATACGATAGTTCGGACTTCGACGGCGCAGCGAAATGCGGCATGAAAGAAAACAGATTTCAAGTTTTGTTTCACTGTAAGTTCACCGTTTCTTTTTCCAGGCTAAAGTTTGCGCAAAAGATTGTTTGCTACTTCCATGATCATGGCCGACAACAGCCTTGTCCAAACAGCAACAGTATATCGCCCCAGTTTTGCACTCGCATGTGTCATGGAGGAGGGTTTCGTGTTAGGCCCATGATATTTTGAAGTAATCACAGGTATGGAGTGTTACCATACGCAGCTACGTCACATGTACTTCGCGGGAAGTCCTTGTTACTGAAACTTGTCATCAGGAAGGTATGCGGAAGGGATAAATGACAAATATAAAGTTCAAGCGCTTAGAAGTTGAAAACATCAATTGATCATCGCAAACTGTATGTACAAAACCTCTGTCAGCCGATCACACCAGCCCTACTCCGCCTCGAAACAAAGGGAATGATAAAGTCCAAATCTCGCCATCGTTTAGAAACCACACCCTTTTTCAATGTTCTTGCTTCAGGATCTAGATGTCAATCTCCGAGGAAAGAGTCTTAGGGTTGCCGATCTCAATGCTGCCACCTCCGGAGCCAGATCCAGGCTTGCAAGCTTGCCAGGCAACGTGGACCTGTTGGGTGAAAGCGACGGTGGCATCGTCGTTTGAGAGCTCGCCGTAAGCGCTGGTGTTGCTGGAGGTGAGCGAGATGCGGTTGTTGATGTTAAGCAGTCCGGTGGTACCGCAGGGAGACCAGACAACAGCCGTGGTCTCGATCTTGTCGTTCTTGGTGTAAACTTGACCATCGGCGAGAGAACCACCGCCATTAACAGTCATGCGAGTGGTGGACTGTGTAGTATTAGGTTAGATGTTGTACTTGTACGCAAAGGCGATGACAGGAGGTTCGACTTGCCGTTGCTGGAGCATTCTGGGAGAAGAAATAAGTTGTCAGGAAAGTGCCAGTGACGCCCTTGTCCAATCTGGCCCATCCGTGGTAGGTAGCGTCAACGACTGCGTACTGGAAGCCTCCAGGGTACTTCAAGTTCAAGTGAAGCTGGCAGGCTTTGGACCAGTCGGACTGCTTGGTGCCAGGGCCATAGTAGGTCTGGAATTGATCGAACCCGAATGTGATGACCTTTTGATGATTATCAGAATCATTTTCTATGAGTTTGGAAGAATGGATAGGAAGGAAGGGGGGGAGACAGGAATTGTGGGAATAAAAAGAAAAAGTTCTTTCTGGGCGTGAAGACGGTCCATATATCCTGGGAAAATACAATCTAATTGTGATCGCATAGATCCTAGTAGAATAAGAGGCGGACTCACGGTCTTGTCGGGGGAAGAGCTGTTGGAAACGGAACCCTGCGGGCATCCATTCCCGGAATAGGAGTGATCAACAATAGTGATGAGAGCTGGGTCAGGTGCTGCAGAAGATTGGGGAACGGGGTTCGCCAAAGCGAAGACGGGGAAGAGCAGGACAGCGATCTTGGAGAGCATTTCGACTGCTTTATGCGAAAGACGCTGAAAGATTGGGTATTTGTAGGCTTGTGTGAATGAAGCTCTGAAGGAAGTGCTGATCTGTGATGATCTACAACTTGAAGAGGGAATCGACTCACCTTTATATACAATTTTCCAGGCCCGCCTTGAAGTTGAGATTGTACACCGACTGGTCTTGCTTGGTCCATAGCGCTCAAGCAACACCGTACAGATTCCCAGCTCTTGCACTCCGCCTAGACTCTTCTTCCTTGGTCTAGTCACTGTTTGGTGACATTGGGTACTTTGCTCAACCCTTGTTTCCCCAGTCATCCAACATCACGAGTCGCTCAATAAGTCTAGCGGGATTCTATTCTTAGCTTCCATACTAGGTCTTCTGTATTAACGAGATCTGGAAGCTTGGGTTGTTCTCGGTCGTTATTCTTGCGTGGGACCGCAGTTTCATCTCGACGGCCGAGTATATTGCGAAATGTGATCTGGGGTTTCCAAATCAGGTAATATTTGATAGATTTTCGCCTACGCTCTCTGGATAGCCGCGCTCTAGATCCTTGAATACGAGGCAGAGGCCACATAAGTCTTAGAATCTAGCAATACAGGATGCTGAGCCCAAAAACGAGATATATCCGCCATTGCTGCCGGCTACGGCCGAACAACATGCCCGGGAATATACGACATCACGACAAGGCAGCTGCTGCAGGGTAAAAACCAAGACCAGAATGTATGAATACGAAAAAGCTTGGTTCAAAACTTTGATTGAATGAGCTCCGAAGTGACAACAATCTTTCTCCGCGCTAGCCAAAAGTGACGGGTGTAATTGCTGGATCTAGTATTGACTAAAAATATCATCGGCTACGTAAGTGTATAATATATCATGGTACATTGACCAAGTCACATGAATCAGGTGACTGGCTGAATTGTGTGAGAGCGTCGTTTGAACCGCGTAAGTTTCAAGGCGACGTCGTACCATCATCCACCGCAGGAAATATACAGTCTGATGAAGAATACGACGGTTTCATAGAAAATTTCCGACTTCCAGGTACCGCAGCTTACAGGTCCGGTCTCGACCCGCAGTTTCGCAATATCCGACGCACTTGGCGGGTATTCGATATATATCTGGCTAAAAGCGTTACCGAAGAGCAATCAATATCAAAACATTCCTTTTTTCTATTTTGTTCTTTCGAATCCAACACCGCTGCCCGCTCTTTCCAATGCAGCATAATACTGGGTTTCCTGCGATTATAATTATCACAGGGGATGTGTCATCACGTCGTGTCACTTGCGCTCACCAATCGCACGCATCTCGTTTCTATGTATATCCATATTAGAACCGCCAGGACCCGCGGACGGAGACTACGAAGAAACCAGATAGACTTGGGATAGTCTCCACTTGTCGCAGTCCCGCCTCGACCATCGCATATGAGGATGAAATGAAAGTACATTAATTCAACCATGGAATGAACAAGCAACTTCGCCCCAAGCCTCAGCCGCGCATGGTCTCTTGCCAATTTGCACTCATTCTGGGTATGTTGATTTCGCCAGCTAGACTAGCTGGACATGTTTGCGCCTGGGAACTGCTGGTCAGTTAATATCTTGCTCAATCGTACGAGGCCCCGCCTTGCTCCTGCAATATCACTCTGTTCTATACCATCTCCAAGACGAGGCTCGCATATTAAGCTAGATTGCGGCAAGGCATAGAAGGTGAGTTGAAGCGGTGAGAAGATGATGATCTGAAGTCGCTGGTACAGATGAGAGATCACAGACACTAAAACAGCACAGGCAGTTCGATAGATGTCGGGATGCAAATGGAGCGAAATCGGATGAAGGAAAGTGGGACCAGGACCATTTATGTATAAGTAGAGCAGTGCCCCTACCTGAAAGGGCCTGTTCGCGTTTTGGGGGAAGGTGAAAAAGAGCACAGATATCCTCAGTTGAATTCATCACTTCGAGGACCTCAAAGTTTTTTTTTTTTTCAATCTTGGAGAAGACCTTTAAGCAAACCGAAGTTACTGGAATATTTTGTCCTCCTATCGTGACACGGGGCAAAGCAACACCATGCCACCTCCGCTTCCTAGAAATTGATATTTGGCTACGTTCGCTTTGAAGTTTGAGGTAACATCCGCGAAACTGCTGCTGCATCACGTCAAGTGCAGATTGCATGTACGATATTTATAGATGTCCATAGAGGCAAAGAAATATACTAAAGATACGTGAGGTCTTTTCGTTGTGCCAGAAAATATACAAAAACACAGCATTCTGACTATGCTGGTCACAAAGGAAAGTAGTAATATGCTCATGTCCGCGAAAAGAGCGAAAGCGCCATACAAAAAATCCATGACAAAAAATTCCAGTCCATGTGTTTCATGGATGCCGTTACCGTGAACTCCATGCTGACGCCGCGTAACTCCGCCGCTAATGCTCATCCGCGAGTTGTAAATTTTTGTGGTCTTCACACCATCTTCCTTTGCACTATGATGTGTATGCGGAAAGCTGCACAACCTCATTGATAAAACCACCCATATTATTCAAGATCACCCACAAATCCCAATGTTTCCCTGTTGTCATCGCAAATTCGCGCAAATTCCAACAGTAATCTCATCACATAGATGAGCATGTCCTCGTTCCTGAGAACCTTATTTGCCCAATCTTGACCGGCAAGTGCAAGTGTTTTGCCTTCGTTGTCATGTCCGTTCGTGGTCTTCAACACTCCCTCTGGAGTTATCTTGACGTCACCAATGAAATATTTCAGTATACCATACACATCAACAAACGAATTGTGCATGGGCACAAAGTGCAGCCAAGGGGTGAGACGAGAGTCGTGCCATTCGGAGTAGATGGTGGCCTTTATTGGGAGAGATGCAGATCGTAGGAATGTAAGATATCGCCCGCTAAAGGAATTCCCATCAATATCAGGGAGGTATTTGAAATTGTACATATTCTCCAGTGGGATACCCTTGACGAGTTTAAAGTAGGGATCGAGGTAAGGGCATGAATGATCTTCGTTCTTGGGGAAGCAGAGGAGATCGACAAAACCAACATCGGCGATGGCATCAAGCCACCCTGCGAGATCCATATTTTGGCCTGCGGTGCCGAGGTAGTGCTGATACGGCTGGAGCTGGAAGTTGGGGGCTTCAAGTTTTTCATTGGCCTGGGCTTGTCGTACCTGGGTGCCATTCATGACGGAGATGAAACGGAGTCTCTGAAAGCGAGTCCAGTTATCCTTGTGGTGTTTACCGCCGGTGGCTCCACCACGCCATGCTACCCTGGGGGCCTTCTTCTCCCATTCTGCACCATGAGTATCACCCGTGGCGTAGAGGGATTCCTTGGCCCAGTACATGGCTGGAGGAATGAGGATATCGTTGTTCATGGGAAGTTTACTACCGCCAAAAAGAGGTATGAGAGACCTGGTGGAGGATTGTGATAAGGGTTCGATGAAGGAGCCGTGCGAATCTCGTAATTCTGGCTGGAGGCAGGGGTCTTTGACTGCAGTCCAGTTCGAGACGTACCCGTTGTAGGAGAGCCATACCGATGCATCCGGATTGCATTTCTCCTCGGTTTTTCCGGTGCAGTACGGAGGAGGACCCGAAGAATTAAACACACCAGGTACTGATCGAGAAGGCGAATCAGGGGCGCAGGCAACACGCGCAGTATCCCAGTATTGTCCCTCCTCGATGAATTCAACTTTCATCTTCTCTCCTTCGTCCTCGTCCACATCAAGAGGGGACAGTTTCTGAATGACTTTTTGCGGGGGCGGCTGATGGCGTGCTGCGTGCTCTGCCTTGACGTACTTATCAATGTCCTCCCAGGGAACGATCATACGTGGCTCATCCATGACGTTCATTGGCATATCCAGATCCGGAAGCAAATCCTTCAACTCCTCTACCATACCAACCCAAATTTTCATCCAATTCTTATCATCCATGAACTCCTGCATTGTGTGGTTCCTGACGCTAATCTTGAATGGCAGCTGCTTCGCCTGTTGCCTGGTGTGCTTCGCTGGAAGACCCCAGAAGGGATTCAAATCGTGATAGATTTGATCGAAGAAGTCCTCCACAATGATGGCATTGTGTGACTTTGCGTACTCGAACCATTTGTCAAAGCCGGGAGGGGGGTGTCGCCCTCGACGCTTGCGATAGGCATTTGCAGTTGACTCCAGATCATGCGTCTCCTTGGCCATCAACTCATCCTGTGCTTTCCGGGCCTTTTTGATAAGGTGATCGATGGGGTGGGAGCCACGTTTGGCATCGGTAGTATCATAACGGAGGGCGCGGGGTGGCCCGTAATACCATAGCTGGGTGATGACTGTAAGAAAGACGAAAGCGATAACAACGCGAACAATGTGGCGTGGGGTGAGCACGCGATTCTGCATCATGATGGCTAGGAGACGTGGAGGGCACCTGAGGGGCGAGCGGATAGGCGAGGAGCCAACGGGAGCGCGTGGGTGCGAGGTTGAGGTTGAAAGGTGGGAAAGTGTTTACAGGAGAAGAACGACGGTGGTCCGGAGTGGGCTGGATGTGGCGCACAGCATGAGGAGGCGCCAGAAGGGGGAGGTAAAAAGAGAGAAAGCGAGAAGAAGAGGTAGGAAGAAGAGGTGTGGAGGTGTGAAAGTGGAAGAGGTCGCAGAAGAAGGCTGACTGAGAAGCACCAGACAAGGGGAGTAGACCAGGGTGGGAACTTGGGGATCAGGAGAAGACACCAAGGGAGCCGGGCCCAGAACGGGGAACGGGTGTAGCAGCTGAAGCGCTTTGGGGATGCATGATTGGAGCAAACCACGGCCGCGTAGCCCAAAAAGTACGTGCATCGACCATGCTGTATTAACCATGGATACTAAACTAGTTACTTGATCACGATAGCTATTTATTGCTCTCAGCGTGCGAGGCTGCTCCTCTCTACCACGGTAGATGAATCGCATCGCCACGCATCCCATCGCATCGCATCGTGCGCGGCTGGAGGACGGGCGGGCTTCGTTGGACTACTAGACTAGACTGGGCTAGTATCTTCGCTCATCCTCGCTCCAATTGAAACTAGCGACAGGTGTCGCCATGCTCTGATAGGAGGCTACTAGCAATACTAACACCCAAATGATGCCTGCCAACCAAATTTGACAGATGGCGAGAAACCCGCTTGCTTTGTCACCTTGTACAGTACACACGTCTTGGGGGGGCGAAGGATCGTCTTGGGGAGACGGCGACGGCACGAGCGACAAGGGATAAGCGATAAGATGGTTGTTTATTAGCTTGGGTAATGTTGAGAGATGAAGGCGGATCCGCCTCGCCAGCCATCATTTATTTTCGCTGGGTCAGACTCACGGCCCCGATCCGATACAAAGAATCGACTGCCTCGTCACTCCAAATGAAACCGCAATGCATTACACTAATACTCTGCACTACAAACCCAGAATCCCGCTCTGATAAAGTTTCGCCGGCTCCCGGCCCCCTAACTTATTACTCTGTATACGTCTGCTGGTGGCTGCAATTTCGATTGCGCCGAGATGAGCGGATTCCATTTCATGCCGCGTGCGCCACACCTGCACACTTAACATGAACACATACTCATGCACATGCATACATGTAGGTCTTCCTTTGACGTTGCCGGATAACGACAGATGCCAATTAGCAGGTACCTGTCCTGTCCATGCTGTACCTGTAGAGGTGGAGCCAGCACCCTAGACCCTGAATCACGTGGCCGGCTCCTGCAACATGTGCAGCACCAGACCAGACCAGACCAAACCAGTTGACCCTGCGTACCGGGACCACCGTCATAGCCCATCATGGTCTTCATCGTCAAAAAAAATCATCTCACCCACACATCCGCCTCAATCATCTAAACAACTATTCTGCAGCTGCCACTATATGTAGCCTGCCTGCCCGCGCAACATGGGCCGCACACACCAATCCCAAGGTCTTGCACCGCCATCAGTTCGAAAGGAACAGCGCGCCAAGCTCGCCCGGCACATCGTCAACAAGACGGTGCCAGCCATACTCGCTTCCAACACGAGAGCCAGGCGAGGGGCGGAAGGGAGTGAGCTAGTCGTCGTTCGATTTTCCGACGGCGACATCTCAAGTGTGGTTCCAAATTCAGAATCCTCAGTCCCGGCTACCAAGGGTGGTGCAACACCAAACCGAATACCCGAACCGCAATACATCAAACGGAAAGGCCAGGGTCGACGTAAAGCTAAAAACACAACCATCGATAATCCAAACTCGCCGCAGACACATGTAGACAATCACAATGCGACACCGACACCGGATCGGTTGGAGGCCCAGCGCTCCATACCAGCTCGGACAATTCGCATCATCGCCGCCGACACTCTAGTCGCTGCCCATTTGCTCAAAAACACATCTAAAATGTCTCGCAAAGAACCTAATATCTGTATATTGAACATGGCCTCACCACTTCGCCCCGGAGGCGGCGTTTTGGCGGGTGCAACCTCACAAGAGGAATCTCTGTGTATAAGAACAACCCTCCTCCCTTCTTTGAAAGACTCATTTTATCGACTGCCCGAATATGGTGGAATTTTCTCGCGAGATGTGCTCGTATTTGGCTCGCCGGAGGGTGAGCTAGCCTCAGCAGATCGCTACTTCGTTGATGTTATCAGCGCAGGCATGCTTCGCTTTCCGGATCTCCTGGGCGAAGAAGGCGAAGAGAAGCGCTTAAGTAAGAAGGATGCGAAAATCGTCGAGCGAAAAATGCGAGCTGTTCTCCGTATAGCGTCTTCGTTTGGCGTAAAGAAGCTCATTTTAGGAGCATGGGGCTGCGGGGCGTATGGCAACCCAGTAAACGACATTGCGGAGGCATGGCAAAGAGTCCTCGGTGGAGTCAATGACGGGCATGGAAGAAAGAGTTCGAACGAGCCTGTCGAGTCATGGGACAGTGTTTCCGAGGTTGTTTTCGCCATCTCAAGTAGAAAAATCGCTGAGGCGTTTGGCGAAGCTTTTCGCATCGAGATTGAATATCTTCAAGGTGGGCACAGTGAAGACGAGAGCGATCATCATTCTGACCAAGCAGTTGGTGAGTTGCGGTCAAAAATCCAAGAGATGGAAGATCAGCTGGGGAAAGTTTGGAACCCAGATCTAAAGCAGAGAATGGGGGCTATCCTAGATGGACTTCGCTCGCAACTAAGGGAGCGAGAAAGCCATTTTGGTGCTCAACAGAACGAGGATGGTGATGCAGACGAAGAAGGAGAAGAAGAAATGGGCAAACCGTCTACCGACGAAGAGGAGATGTCCTCAGGTGTGGGTGAGGAAGGGGCTAGTGATTATCAAGATAGCGACCAAGAGAATAGTAGAGTCGATGGTGGGCTGCAGCTGGGACGGAAACTTTTGAACCACCCCTATGTTATAGAATAAACAGCCGGTACAACCCGTTCAAGCTCAAATGCGCTAAACGAATAGTATTTACACCATGGCTGATGTGAACGTTATACACACAGAAGACTTTTGCAAAGGTTTTGTTTATAGGGTACACAGTATAAGGCCGCGTTGACAATCTTGACAACGTCCTGAACCCGCCCCGTGATCTCCTCCTAAACAAACCCGTTGTGCCTTAAGAGCACTTGAGAAGCAGAACCTTCTAGTGTACAACTGCATTATCACGCGCATTTCTAACTCTCGTAACGTTGCTTATCAATTACATCTATATTTATTTTATATATCTAATAACTCGGCCCAAACTGACATTAGCACTAGATCTTAGGACTTCGAGGTCCGGTTGAACGCGCGAGCGATATCAAACGACTGTGGAAACCACTCCGGGGCCTCTCCTTCGGTCATCATATCCACCAGCGCTTCAGCAGCGCGGAATGCCCATGCCATGCCATGTCCGTTCATGCACACTGACGCCCAAAGACCATCCTGAGCAGGAAGGCCTCCGACCACCGGGAAACCGTCGGGAGTATTACAAATGATGCCCGTCCACTCCTTGACGACTGTCGTCGTCTCACCCCAGTTCTCGTACCCAAAAACGACGCGACCCACTGCACGTAGATCATCCGCCATATCCTGGTTGATGACTGAATCGTCTGTGATGTTCCTTTCTCTTGTGGGTGAGAACTTGGAACTGCCGCCGATGATGACGTCCCCAGCCCCAATGTCTCCTGGTGCGCGGATGGCGATGTAGTTATTTCCAGAATGAAGATCAGGGTATGAATGGCTGCGAAGGAATACAGTGTTGTTGGAGGTATCTTTCTCGGGGTGAACTGCAGCTACCTGGGCTCTCTGCGGGGTAAGAAAGCCAGTACTTGCAAGGCCAGGGTGGAGGGCATTGGTATAACTATTGGTCGTCAGGACCACAGCCTTTCCTTTGACTGTGCCGCGGTCTGTCTTGACTTCCCACTTTGCTCCAGCTTCGGATGAAGCGTTGAGTTGATTCAGGGCTAGAGCCATGGTGTTGGTTTGCAGATTTAGGCCTTTTTCAAGGCCCTTTTCCAATATGGAGCACACAGTCAAGTAAGGGTTCTGTGTATGAGAGGTGTAGGCCACAGCTCCCAAAATCTGTGGCCACTTCCAGTAGTCTCTCGCAGCTTGACCAGCATAAACCCTACGCTTGTTGCTCCAAGGTCCGTCATTTGGTCTCCGTTTTTCGAGCTCCTCTTGGTATTTAACAATATCGGCAGCCTTTTCAAACGCCGCTTTCGTCCAGTACACGTCTGCGGTTTCTACGTCCTGCCACCCACTGGAAACATTGTTGGCGCGAACGAATGCTCGGAGGTCATCCACGCAGTCTTGCTCCATCTTGCCAATCCTAAGGGCCTCATCTTCACCGTAAAGTTCCACCCATTCCTTGACATCCTTCCAGTCTCCAGCCTTGCAATGACCGCCATTGCGTCCTGAAGCTGCTGAAGCGGCAGTACGAGCTTCGAGCATAAGGATAGATAAATTCGGGTCACGCGACAGCAATTTCATTGCGACAGAGGCGCCTGAAACTCCGGAGCCGATGATGACATAGTCGAAGGTCTCTGAGGTAGGGAGATGGGGAGTGGTGCGAAGGTTGGCAATGCGATGAGGTGGTTCCTGCCAATAAGAAGCTGTTGGGTTTTTTACGGGGAAACCAGCGAGAACGGTTTGATCAATGCCGTCCCTCTTAGCAATAGGGATCTGTGGTGAGCGTACGACCAACGCCCGTACCTCTGGAATGAGAGCAGCGATCTGCAGAACGGTGATTGCTGAGGATAACCACATGCTGATGGTGCAAGTCTGAGGAAATCCGATGCATGGTAAAAGCAGAGAAGACGGCACTGTTAAATACTTTATTACCGAAGAGGCTGGGGATTGCAATTACTGATATGAGTGACTTGGTTGAGCTGATAAGGATGCCCGGCGGACATTTTTCACAGGACTTGGTAGACCAACGTGAATCCACGCGCCTATTCTACAGTAGGAAGGCCAATCGGTACCTTGCGTCTTGACATTCCCCGCATTTCCGCCGATGTCATTTGCGATCCTTCTGATAATGGGTGTGAAAAACGCTGACGGGTTAATGTGTTGATTAAGATTGATACCGTTAATTCTGTGTTTGATATTGCGATGGTTAGGTATGGCCAAACCTATGCGCATCAATGATACGGTCACACCTACAGTTGATGGTGATGAATGGAGTTGTCAAAGACAAGCCAACAGTTGGCTCGCTTGGCTTGGCACCACCACGCGGAAAGTTGAGCTATGCCATGCACGGTAAGCAGGGTTCTATTCTCCATGGGCGGCTTTATGAATTCTCCACATTTTTTAAATCCGATATCTGGTAACGTGGTAGGGTTCGCATACCGGCATCCGCTGGCACCTCAATGTATGTGTCATAGTGCTTCATGGAAACTGAGTGATAGGGTCTGTTTTAAGCTTTGTCGCTTATGAAATCGAAGTTGTAGTGGATTGTAGTTAGTTCCGAGATCTCGGGATGGAGTATTTGTGGTAGGTTTCATGTGGAAATACGGACCTCGGATTGATGGTCTTCGAGTACTATTCATATTAGCGGCTTCATCATTATGTATGGATGCGGAGTCTCCTTTAGCTCACTCAATCATCTCAGTGAGTCTTGGGGGAGACGATCAATTCGGTTCTTAAACAAGTTCGGCGAGAATGTGTAAAAATGTATATAATTTAAGACAAGACCATCAAAATGAACATATACTAAGACGGTTATACGTAGGGATACCTAGATGGTCCTTCGGCCCTTTTTTTATTTTTTTATTTCTTTTGTTTATTACACTAAAACAGTTTCAATCCTTATCTCTTGGAGAACGTAGACCTTCATTTTCGGGGATCTAATGCAATTTCTTCATCAGTCCACTTCTTCCTCGACACTAAACCTATCCTCCGTTATGGCTTCCAAATAATCACTACCGCTGATTCTCTCACCCCAAATTTCTTTCAAGGTGCCATACCACCCACATCTTAACAGTATCATCAGCGATGTCTTCAGACACAGCGAATCACTCGTTATGAATGATCTTACACGCGCTGCTTCCCTCCCTGCAATTCATGTGCCTCCGAAAATTGTGGAGTTGTGCATGGCATATGCGTTCGATTCGACGAAGATTCTCCCTGGGCATGGGCGCACTGAATGGTGCGCCCTTGCATTCGACCAAATTCAGGAGCCCATTTTGTGCTTCTAGTGAGTCAAGGCGCTTGGATACATCGCGGGAGGTTCCAATCTTGAGCCAAGATTCGTTACGGCAGTATGCGGGAGGGAATGAGGAGAAGCACTCGGAGCACTGAGGATCAATTGATGTAGATGGTGCCTCTATTTCCTTCCTCGATGGGCTGACGGGTGATGGCCCAAATGGTGTTGGCGATATCTCGAGGGGCCTTCTTTTTGAACGAAAGGGTTATGACCCTGGGTGGTTTTGGGCTGCGCATAGAGGCTAGATTCCCAGGAGATCTATATAATTTTGGGTGATGCATAGGGTAGAATGACGTGGATTACACTGAAGATGTGTTTGATGGAGTTTTGTATGTGCTGGACGTAGGGCGGAGATCTGGTAGCAAGAGAATTGCGGGAGGTTGATGGGTTGGCTTTTGCATTTGTTGGTAATGCCTCAACTACCGACGATACATTGACTGCTACAGGTTCACCTGCCTTGAGCGGTTCTGCATTTGGCAAGCGAAAACAAGAGGAACAGCAGACCTGCATCACGGAAGAACTGTCTATCATGAAGCGACAACAGGAAAACAAGTCTTTCATTGTCAACCATGCTGTCACCCTCGCCCAACCACGCCGCTTGAAAGGACTGAAGCCGTTCTCGCCGGAGGTTCTTCTTACTTGCCCCTTCACTCACTCGGGAGCCTGCGAAACGAAGACACGATTCAAAAGCCAAGACCAAGTTACCGCACCCATACACATGCATCATGGAGATGTTCCGAAAGAGGACATAGGATGGATGCTTCTCAATGCTTCGCCAGACGTCTACTGTCCTTACCAATGCGGCAGTGTATACCGTACGGGTAACTCACTTGAAAATGTGTCCCCAAGAATTACATTTACTGCTTTTCCCTGCCCTTGGGGTTCGTTCATCAAATGCGATTTCATTGGGACGTCCCCACAATCAGTTGCCACGCATCAGTTCCACAAACATTTTACAAACCAAGACCATGCACCATGTGCACCCTTTGAGTGTTCCGTTAGCTGCGGCCATCACTTTGTGAATATTTTCCAGTTGATCCAGCACGAGGCCGACACTTGCAAATCGGAAGACAGTAGAGTGCGCCAACTAGTCCGGGAATCTCGTCCCTTTTATGTAATGTCAATGACCCACTTCGCTGCTTTCCCGATGGCCAGCTCACCAAAGACCCTCGGCAGCTCCAGCTCCACGGCTGCGATACCCATACTCTTGTCTTTTTCAGGGAGTCGGAAAGAGAATCCTCATATTGGACGAAGGGATTCGATTCTCTGCAAGAAGGGAATGCCTTTGCGGCGAAGCGCCGAGTGGCCGACATCAACAAGATCAAATCCATGACGCGCAAGCTAGACGTCAATACAACAACTGTTCTAGCTGTTGGCACCACCCCGACTTGCTGCTTCCCCACATTGGCGGACGAAGCGCCAGAGCGTGAGCCAGAGCGTGAGGACGCCGCAGGCCGTCGACGCTCTAGGGTGAAGAAAGTGAATCGCAGTGCGAAAGTCACCCAGTTCATCAAGACCATGATTGAAGATTCTCCCGCTGAGCCTATTACGATTGTCTCTGTCAATGCAAGCATAGCTGCAGGAGAGAAGAAGTGGTACGTACATGGGGGAGCATATGTATAATCAGTGTATTATAATGGTAGGACGTCATCATGCACCGCACGGCACATGGTTCTTGGTCAAGCAAAGCAGCGCAAGGCTGGCAACACAGACGAAATCCGGTCAAGATGACAGACATGTAATAATGGATTCGATGGCCTTGGATTGGAGGCTGCAGCATTTTATCGGAGGTTGTTCCCCGAGCTACAAAGGTATGCATAGAGGTTTACATGTAAAGTGATGGGCGGTTCGGTTTCAGCCCCAAGACGGGAAGGCTAACCAATGCTAGCTTGGCGTGCTGGGAACGTGGACGCGAACACAAGAAGGGCGTGTTTATTTTGGTCAACCAGGTACTTGTACTTGTAGTTGGGGAAACACGAAAGGCATCAGTCGTTCACGGGTGTGTTTGTGCGATGATTGATGGCGATGATGGCATCAATATGTTTGCTGCTGCAGGTAGTCAGTTAACAGGTGATGGATGGGGAAAGTGGGGTTTGAGTCGGCTGCCCGGTGAATGACGTATATGCACGCCGCCTTCCCTCGGGCTGGCTGGCTGGGCTGCTGCGACGCGCCCAACCAGCAGGTTCCATCAAGGCCCGCTTCAGGCCTGCAAGCAGGTCTTTTGGACGCTCTTGCAGGCTCCTGATATCTGCCTACCTCACATACATGTAGTATTCCCTCACCTGCTCTCCTCTTTTCCTCTCCAACTCCAGTCCTTCCTCACCCCCTCACCTCCATTTCTTCCGCATCCACCACCACCTCCCTTCCCCCCCTCCCCCACACCCTCACCTCACGTCACCCGGCCGGCTTGAGTCTGCACCTCCACTGCTCGTCATACGCCTGCCATGTCGCGACGTTACCCCACCGCCGAATTGTACGAGGAACGCCAGCGCGATTTCTATCGCAACGGCAACCGGAGCGATCGTAGCTACGATGAGCTCGATCTAGAGCTGAGACGAGGCGGTGACCCCCGCCGTAGCGCCCCAGACTTCTTCCGTGACGACTTCGACCGCCAATCCGGTGCTGGCCAGATGGTGCTGCGAGAACGCCATGACGACGAATATTCAAAAGGCCCACCCTCTCGTCGTGGCCGCGAAGTTGAGGAGGACCAGATTATCATCCGAGGCGGTCGCGCTCCACCCCCTCCTGCTTCGAGTGTTCGGGAAGTCGAGCGAGAGGACATCAGTATTCGACGAGGCGATGACCGTCGTCGGCCCAGAGACGCCGAGAGAGAGGAGACAGACATAACCATCAGACGCCGCGAACAATCGAGGCCACGAGCCCCTCCTGACCTTCGGGAAGTCGAACGCGAAGATATAGTCTTCCGCCGCGGCGATGGCCCACCGCGTCCACGGCCACGCGAGGTCGATATAGAGCGCGAAGATATCCGGTTCCGGGAGCGTTCTTCTCCTCCTAGGCCGCGAGATGCTGATCGGGAAGAAGTCGTTTTCCGCCACGAGCATCGCGAGGACAATCGGAATGGCAGAGAGCGTGATGTGCACAAGGACAGCCTTGTAATCCGCGGAGGACGCGATAAGAGTCTGCCTCCACCGAGATCTCGCAGCAACTTGGTTGCGAGAGAGCGGGAGGAGTTTGTAGTCCGTCGCCGCGACCCTTCCCCACCGCGACGTGAGCGTGAAGTGGTCAAAGACGAAATAATAATCCGTCGTAAAGAAGAGCGTTCTCCTACCCCGCCACCTGCACCTCTCCCTCCCCCACCTCCACCACCAGAGCCCGAAGTCAGGCCTCCTATCATCCAAGAGATTATTACACACCATAGACACATTGATCACGGTACGTATCTGTCTTGTATTCACCAAACAAGCGCCTAACTTGCTTCCAGGAGTCGAGCGAGCCAGGTCTCCGACGCCACCTCCGCCACCTCCGTCGCCTCCCCGCAATGAAAGTCTTGAGATCTCAATCCGACGAAACGAGTAAGTCTTACCCGCCTTTTCTCTATCCTCTCCACACAAATGTTCTAACTGTATGCAGGAGTCGGAACCCTGGCAGAGACTTTGAAGAGGACATCGTATACGAACGCGAGACCATCGAACGAAAGGGTCGGGATGAGGTCAGCCGCCGTGGACGTTCGTTGAGCGCACCTAGGCGGGCCCGTACTATGCCTGCTGAGTCCGATTTTGACATGGAAGCTGATTACTACAACCGGAAAGCAATGGAACGTGGATATCCTGGCGAGGGGTGGAATGGCGCCACCAAGGACTGGGCCATCGTAGACGTCCCTCCGGGTACCAACCGAGTCCGTATGGACGGTATAGGAGGCGGAGCCCAGGAGATCACTTGGCAACGATACAATGGAGTGCGCCGCTCGAAGTTCATTAGTGGCGACGAAGAACTGGCGACCGACTTTGGTGGCCCTGCTCCCGTCAAATCGAAAACGAAAGACATGTGGACAGAGATTACGAAGGATTTGGTCATTAGGGAGGCGATCGACTCCATGGGCTATGATTGTGAGGAGACGGAAGATTTCTTCTATGTGATGGAGTACCTCAAATACGTAAGTTGCCCCCTACCTAAAATGGGAATGCAGAGCTAATAAGAATACAGGAGGATGTTCTACAACTGGTAGAGATCTCGGATGACATTCGACGCCGTCGGAAGTCGCGCATCCGCCAAATTGAATATGAGCGTGAAGAGGTTCGGGAGCGCCGCCCTGCACCAAGTACCTGGGACGATCGATACTACGAGCACGAGGTGCACCGGTCTCGATACAGATAGATGCCCTCCATTCTGAAATTATCCCCGCACCCCAGCAAGGGTCTTTGCGGATCACACTTGTCTTCCGCACGGGGTCGATATTCCTACTTGAGCTTTTCCACATTTGGAAAATGGCAATAGCGTGCTGATTCTCAGGCGCGATATGGACAGCGCACCTTATCTCTCGCGGAACGCCTTTTCTGCATGCAGAATACAAGGATAATATTCAGAAAGGAAGGACATGGTGTGTCTTGGTGCAGTGTGTGGACAGAAGGTTAGAAGATGGTGGTGAAAGACATTACGATATGACGCTATGACGCTATAATGACCCAAGCGGAGTGCTTGTCTGGACTTTGGAGTTTGGTGTTGGCCCTGTTGGGTATCCCTTTACGACTTGTCATGGCCAGCATAGATGGAGAAGCAGTCCATGTGGAATCTGACGGAATTTGTTTTTGGGTGGGCGGTCTATTTGCATTCCTTTTTTTGTGTTTTGGTCAGCTCGGAGGAATACGAGGACCGAGGCAGGGTTGGGGGAAGGGTGAAGTTGTTTTGGTTGTACTTGTTCTTTTCCTGTCGGATGCGTAAGAGCGAATCATTATTAGAATATGAATAAATTAACGGCAGCACGGCACATGGACGATGAGCAGCATCATGATGTAGACAGTAGCACGCAGTTGGTTATAGGCATGCATTTGACGAGTGCATGTGGAGAGATTGGACCAGGTCATGATGGTCAAGTGACGAGAGAGTGGAGTGAGATGGAATGAATTAATTGATGAGGAGTGAGATTCTGATGAGGTTCGCCAGGGCAGGGCAGGCCAGGCCAGGCGACGGGAAGCGGGCTAGCCGGCCGGCAGACCAAACGTTCGGCTGGCTGGCGGCCGCTGGACAGTGGTGTAAGTTAGGTATTTACTACTGTGTATGGATGGGCAAGATGGATGGATCGGAAACGCCACAACAACATGACTAGCGCTCTCTCCCAGGCGGTCTCAACTGTGCGGTTTCCGGTTTCCAGTTTCCAGTTTCCAATTTGCAGGTTTGCAGTCAGTTTTGCAGTCTTGCAGTTTCACGTTTGGCTTGCCAATTGGTGCTGCTCATGATACATACTGGATGGATGATAATGCAAGTACAGTATGTAGGTTAGCGATGAGAAAAGCACTGCCATGGCAGTGCCAGTGCCAGTGCCAGCAATGAGCCCCTGCTATAAATAATTCGCCGACGATGCAATGCAGTTGAGTGCAGGCAAGGCGATGCGATGCGAGGGGGAGGGGGCATGGCGGCGGCTGGCGGTTGGTGGGCGCCCCCTGACTTTGGCTGCCGCCCGCTACCTAGGCGTGCGATGTAGGTAGTGCGACGCCGCCAATTGGGCAGCCGGGCCACCCACAGCAGGGAGCAAGGAGCGTAGCACCTCGCCGATCAGCGCTCCTTCTTACACCCATTTACACCGTCTGCGCTGCAAGTCTACCTTTAAGTTGCTGCAGTATGACTGTTACGCGCCCGCGCTCTGATCCAACAAGAGGGCGCTGCCTCCCTGGGCGCTTGCAGTCGATACAAGTCTGACCGATGGCAGCGTGGCGTCTGCTATGCTGAATGCATCTTATAAGGCCCCGGCTGCTCACGACACGACACGACACGACACGACACAGCTTCAAACGATACGATACGGTACCGTACGGTAGCTACCTACCTAAGTACATGTGCGACCGAGTGCTGACACCTGCTGCTTTGGTTCTTGCGCGTTATTGGTTTTGCCTCTTGCTTCATTTGGCCACTACCTTTCTTTCCCTTTCCTTTCACTCGAGCTCCCTACTCTTGACTACATATCCACACCTCCAATGTTCTGCACTGGGTGAAGTTTGACCATGTCGGGTTCTCTTCATCAGAGATGCGCGGTCTTGTATCTGCTGCTGTTGACTTGTAAGTTGGAATCCATCCTTCTACTCATGACGTCTCTACCTTCACCTTCTGCACATGCGCCAAACTGACTGTACATGTAGTCTTCACAGCAACCCTTACGGCGCAGAACACCTCAGCGGCGTCGACTTTTTACCTCCCCAAAACAGAGACTCAATTTTCCTTCAACCTCGCCAACGATTCCAATGACGTCTTCGTTTACTTGACCTCTCCCGCCTATTCATGGGTTGGCGTTGGTTTCGGGCATGGCATGAAGAATGCCCTCATGTTGGTTGTGTATGCGAATGCAAAGGGCGACAGTATGCTCACTCCGTACCTTGCCATGATGAATTCTACCGACCCATATTGACATGTTGCAGACATCACCGCCAGCCCTCGCATAGCAACTGGCCATTCCGAACCTACCTTTTCTCCCGATGTCAAACTGGACATGCTACCAGGAACCGGTGTCAGTGACGGCATGTTTGTGCTGAAAGCTCTATGTCGCAGCTGCCGCGTGTGGCCCAACGGTTTCCTTGATGCTGATAGCACTGCGCAACCCATGTTGTATGCATTTGGGCCTGCGAAGAATCTCAACTCGGATCGCCCGGATGCGCCCCTGAAACGACACTACAATTATGGTACATTCTCCATGAACATGCGCGAAGCAACAGGGAAAGGCGGGGTTCCCGCTCCCTCATCCCAATCCAGTGGCGTCAGCAGCGAAAGTCCGCTTGTAAGGGATCGTGATAGCAAAAGCCTCGCCCATGCCATCATGGGCTGCTTGGCCATCTTTGTGTTGTGGCCGATCAACATCATTTTGGCCGGATTCCTCAGAAACATCAAAATTCACATTGGCTTCTCTACATTTATCATGGTGTGTTTAATCATGTCGTATGCGCTGGGTATTGCCACCAGCGGGCAGTACAACCGCGTAAGTTCGGACCATTTCTCATAATCAACGATTGTTCTCTTTACTAATGCACGGATAGTCCAAAGCTTTCACCTCTCCCCACCAAATATTCGCTTTCCTTGCCATTCTCCCCATGACTCTTATCTCCGTCCTTCCTATGAAGCGTATCGCAAGCCTCAAATCATGGATCCCACGTCTCCACGCTCCCCTCACAAGCTTAACACTAACACTACTCATCCTTACTGGTGGTCTCGGGCTCCACCTTTCCTCGTCATCGACTCCTATTATCCTGACTTATCTGGCTGTCTCCATCCTCGTGTTCAGCTTCATCGCGTTGATTCAGCTATGCGTGAGGAGGCGCGGCTCTGCGTACGCTCGCGCTTCTACTCGGAGAAGGCTAGGAGATGAGGACGAGCAGGATTACGGGCTTGCAGAGTATTGGGCGAGAAGGAAGCTTGAAGGCAGCAGAAGTCAAAGTCAGGCCAGTAGCAATGTGACGTGGGAGGAAGAGCAGCAGCGCAGAAGACCGAAAAGTCAGGAAAGTCAGTCGAGAGGCGTGTTTGGTGGCGGCACTATGCCTGGGCCCCATTACATGATGAACATGCACCCTGGCGTACCGGTCACTTTCAAATGATTTACCTACATTGCGACGTAGGATTGCTCAACACATTTACTTAACGAATTTTAATTTAACGACAGCAAGATACACCCTTAACGACATTTATTGGGAGTCATGGTAGGGAAGACTACATTAGCATGGATATGGGCATGGGCGAGGCAAAGGGCCTGGATAAGTCGCCAACTTTTACGACCTTGTTTTCTTTTCTTAAGATACCACATATAGCGATACGACGAGAAGCGCATGCATACCGGCGGC
Organism: Periconia macrospinosa; assembly: GCA_003073855.1. Lineage (NCBI taxonomy): Eukaryota > Fungi > Ascomycota > Dothideomycetes > Pleosporales > Periconiaceae > Periconia > Periconia macrospinosa. The sequence goes on from KZ805398.1 coordinate 81,374, forward strand.
GCATCGTTCCTTTTCATGTACTCTTTGCTTTTTGAAACTAAAATACCACTGTGTTTCCAAATCATCTGTACCATCCACTGTTTCAAGTTTAATTGGTGTTGATGTTGACGTTCAGAGATCGAGATTGAGATCACACAAAGTTGGCTTTGCCAAGTCTGCTTTTACACATGGCGTTACGTAACCGCGCTTAAGTTATGTAGGCCATTCTGAAAGCGTAATGAGTCTACATATTACCATAATTTTAAAAAAAATTCATCGCCCATGACAAAAATGGCTCGGTGGTGTAGTTGGTTATCACGTAAGTCATCCTCTCTTGCTCGCTTCACACTCAAGCAGCATCAACTAACAATCAATTTAGGTCAGTCTAACAGATGTTAGCACACTGAAGGTCCCGAGTTCAAACCTCGGCTGAGTCATCTCTTTTTGTCACCTCTTGCTCGGAGAGTGGAACAAGATGGAACGGGTTGAATATGAAACGGCTCGTTCCATTTTTTTCTTATTCTTTTTTCTTTTTTCCCCCTTTCAAAAAATCTGGAGTCTACGACGCTGTTGCTTCTTGTTACTTAGTGTAGAGACTGTACTGTGCAGCTTATGTGTTCATGTGGACATGCTCCATGCAAAACCCATAGGAAATTACAAACTTGCGGTTCTGCTTCACCATGCTTTTCGGTAGGGAGCAATTCATCCAGTAGATATTCGTCCATCCGCTACACGGATCGAGGGCCACTCAGAACTGTGGTAATATGCGTGGAATTGCTTCGGCGGATGACGCCGCTTAGTTGTCAACTGGAGGGTAGCCTCTCCTGCTCCAGACAGTTTGCTTCAATAAGCGATTATCCGTTTTATATAGCATGGTTCCTGGATAAAATTTCTACAGACACTTCAACTTGGATGGTTATGATACACCCAGCTTGACCTTTCCACACACTAAAAAATGCAACAAGAATTTATGCGAAAAGGGTAGAAGACCCTCCATGTAGCCGGAAGGAGGAACTAGTAGCATTTATCATTTATGATTATATTTTCAGAAAAGTGATAATATACTGCTTTTCTATAATCTTCGCACCTAGCACTCCCCCTAGAATAGCGACAATATGCATTATCAGCACTAACCGCATGTCATTTACAAGGTGTGCTTAGATAAACAAAGCATACTTTTATACATCTATATAGAGGGCCTGATTACATTCTGGGATACATAGTAATAAATGGGGACATGTGAATACGGTACCTGATCACTGGCTTTAATGCTTAGCTCAATGAGACTTGAGTGTATTCGGCGGAATTGCACCGCACAAGAGGGATGCGCTGTTGAAACTGGTTAAGCAAGAGGATATACAGTGTCCATGTGGCACTTTGGGCTTGTATTTCCGGAGCATATCTCATATTGATGGCCCTATGGTGGGAATACAATGTGCTATTACATGTCTAGAAGAGTATTAGGAGACACTGGCCAGCCTACTTTCATATGCCGCGTCGTTCAGACACTTAGAGTCCGCATCAATATGATGAATAAGTTTTGCTTGATTGTAGCAACCACTTAACCTGTGCTCATTCGGTCCTATCCATTCTTTACATATGGTGATTTTATACTTCACAAGGTTCCACCATGTACATTCCTTGTACAATTGGCGTATCCTCCCCCCATCTTTCAATGGCCTCTCTCACAGCCTCCTCGATACCGACAAGCTCCACCCCTACTTTCTCATTTTCTAACAGACCACTCAAATCATTTCCACTGTCCCGCTCATAGAACTGGTAGCTAATCGACAATCCCCTCATGGCCTTCATAAACTCCCCTCGCTCCAATGCAATCCTGGCATTTTTATTGATCTTGGCTACATCCACAGCGGTGGTGCTGAATTTGGTGTCAAGGACGGATTCTAACGCAGCGAGAAGCTTGTTCTGAGTAAGGCCGATGAAAGGGCAAATGTAAACGGGGTGGTTGACAAAAGGTGTGGGGTCCATGAGCATCTTCGCGACGGTGCGGACAATAGTGGGGAGAGGCGTCCAGTACAGAGGGTTGTTTCCTGTGCCGTAGATTCGTGCGTGGCGGTTGGGGATATCGAAGCCAGCGGGACCTTTCATAAGCCCTTGAAGAAACAATTAGTATGCGTAATCAAGAGTCATCAGTCACTGACTGCTAAATCTTCGTCGAGTCACTTACACATGTCGAAAAACGGACCCCCATTCAGTGCTGTCCACTGGATCGTTTCTTGTCTGCCAAGTTCCTCTAGGTACTCGCGGATCCGCGGTTTCGCGCCTACATTTGACTCTGGCATGCGGATAAATTGCTCGCTCTTAATATTACCTACAAATTCGTTTGCAAAGTAAAAGCGAACACCGGCAGCCACGGCAGCGTCGATGATGAGCTTGGAGGGGTCGTATTGAGTAGCACTGCCAGAAACGCAATTGACGATCGCATCTTGACCAGCGAAGGCCTCGCTCAGAGACTCCAGCGACGTGAAGTCGGCCCTTTTGTTGGTGATGTTGGAGTGAGCGGGGGTTATTGATACGTAAGTAGAGGTATGTCGCGAGATGGCTGTGAATTGGGTCGGTTCTTTGATGAGTTCAGCAATCAGGCCACTTCCGACGCTGCCTCGAGGCTGTTTGTTGTAGTGTTAGTCCGGATGGAACGAAGAGCCTCTCTTCACGGATCTACCTTACACCGAGAATAGCGATATTCTTCAATTCCATGTTGTTGGGCGCGATTGAAAAACTTCAGTTGTACAAGAAGTCTTCAACTATATGAGTTGCAGATTGTATAAGGAGGAGATGGCAGGCATCTATTGGTGTGCCTGAAAACTGCCTGGACGCTGCCTATTGTTGCCTGCATGTCTAATAGGTAGGTTGTCGGACAAAATAATCCGACCAGCGAATTAACCTTCGGGCCCATTCATGGTGTATGTGAATAGGTATTAAGCAACAAAGCGTTACAAAATTGCTTGGAGCGTGCGCCTTCTACTTGTATACTGCTGCATTGCTAGAAGTATGTATGTATTCTCTCTCGCACTTGTGAGTGACCGGGATGGTACATGTTCCAGGGGGGGGGATTGCGCTCGGGTAATAGAAATGGCCCGATACGTTGGTTATTAGGGTCGGCGTCGGCTTTTGAACTTTGGCGATTTGAACTTTAGCGAGTGACCGAGGCACATGTATCAAACCCCGCCCGTTCCCTGTGCCCAGGTGGTGTGCCTTCAAGCCTTCAAATGTTCTGCCTTTCCGATGTCGCATTCCGAAGGTCCGAGGTCCAATACACACGTTCCGTTCCGTAGGTGCTCCAAAGTTACACGGTGAAGAAACGATAAGATATGATATCCAAGGCTTCCCTCCCGCATGCATCTTTATCGATGGCCAAATGTGCCGCTGTCCCTTTTCCCACATGATAGGCCATTCCCCTTGGTGAGGTAACGACGGTATATGTATTTTTATTGGTTGTAATGCAGCAAGGCCCGAAACCAGCAACTATCCACACCAATGAATGCACATGGCATTTGCGTATGTAGCCTCAAAGCTACACGTGTGCCATCTCTCCAAGACGCATACATGTACAAGCTAGATGAGCACCGCGGAATAGAAGGCGGCCTGATGTATACATGTATAGTGCCCGGTCCCATATGGACCATGTGCGAGTATTTGCGTAACTTATAGTGTAGGTGCAAATGTAAACAGCCGACACCCGCCCGCGTTTTTGTGGCTACGTCCACACAAAATAAATGAGGCAGTCGCCGCTGGTCTTCCCTGCCAAAGCGATTTACGCTTTTCCCGACTTCCAACCTCCTCATCCCCCCTCCACCCATTGAATTGAACCACCACAAGCCCTAAGCTGCGCAACAATCAACAGTCAACAGTCGACATGTCGCAACGAGCAGCACTCCTGATCGGCAATCTCGTACATACCCAAAAAGAATGGGAGCAAGACTGCGGGAAGCTTGCGTCGAAACTCTACGAGTACCCGGTCGCGGGGGCTTCTCGAGAAGACTTCATTTCCAAATGCAAGAGCGGAGCTTTTGACGGCACCTACGCGCTTTACCGAAGCAACGACTCGAACAAGCTTACCGGCAACTTCAATGCTGAGCTCCTCGATGCACTGCCTAAGAGCTTGAAATTCATATGTCATAACGGCGCGGGCTACGATAATATCGATATCGATGCCTGTACCAAGAGGGGCATTGCCGTGTCCAGCACGCCGATTGCCGTTAATGACGCAACGGCGGATGTCGCAATCTGGCTCATGCTAGGAGCACTCCGCAACATTAAGCAGAGCTTCCAGGCTGTTCATGACGGTGCGTACTATGCACACGATGCTTTCCAGAGAGCTACAACAGGGCTGATTTTGTCTAGGCAAATGGCGGGGCAATTTCTCTCTTGGCCATGACCCCAAGAACAAAACGCTTGGTATATTGGGTATGGGCGGAATCGGTTCGGCGGTAGCGCAGCGAGCAAGAGCCTTCGGAATGAAGATTCAATACCACAATCGACGACAACTGCCTGCTAACGAGGAGCAGGGCGCAAAATATGTCACCTTTGAGGATCTCTTGAAAACGTCCGACGTGCTGAGCCTCAACCTCTCCCTCAATGCTTCCACAAGGCATATCATTGGAAAGGCGCAGTTTGACATGATGAAGGATGGTATCGTGATTGTCAACACGGCCCGAGGCCCTCTGATTGATGAAGCTGCTTTGGTGGATGCATTAAAAAGTGGCAAGGTGTGGACGGCAGGCTTGGACGTTTTTGAAGAGGAGCCCAAAATCCACCCAGGTCTCTTGGAGGCGGAAAATGTCGTGCTGTTGCCTCATATGGGCACTGCAACCTTTGAAACACAGCGAGATATGGAATTGCTCGTTCTGGACAATTTGAAGTCGGCGATCAAGGAGGACAAGTTGGTGACACAAGTGCCAGAGCAGAAGCCAGCCAAAGCAAACATTTGATGTGTGGTCTTTACAAACCATATACAAGTGCAAAGCGGATAGGAAGCAGGCGTTATCGGCATCGGGGTTAGATGGTAGAACCTTAATCGGATAGGTAACTTTAAGAATGTAGGGTGTGTATCCGTGAGACTGAAGCAAAGCATTCAATGTTGAATAGGACAAAGTGTCGGCATTTGACTCGGTCACCAAACGGCGCGCCGAAACTCTCCATTCCCAACAGAAGCGTCCTCCAATGCATTGACATTACATCGGTTCATATGGGCCCATTCCCCTTCAAAGCGGCTTTCGGCTTATCTCTCCGAGGTACTGCGACTCTTTAGCCCTTGCTACCCCCCCGCATACCCCACGTCATCAAATCTGGGGTCCCCGAGTCATAACATTGGACGGCTTTTCACCTTCTTGATGTCCTCAAGTGCTGGTATAAAGTTTGGTCGCCACCTTCATCTGATTAAATCGCTCGCCTTGATTGATCCACTCTCTATTCAATATTCACCTCATGTGTCTCTCTCCTGATCAGAATAATTTTGCTGCCTCCTCAGCTGCATCTTCCTCGTCTCAACTGAACTATTAGTAATGGCGAAATATGACATGACCAAGGTCTGGGCCGATATAAAGGCCTACCGAAGAGTCTACCTACTGACGGCTGTTGCTTCATTTGGTGGAATGCTGTTAGTTTTTCCTGGGTACAAATCAAGACACCACGTGGTGTGGCGTCTTGAGACCTGGACCACTCACTAAATCACCCCTGATTGAGTTAAGCTGATTTTTTACCTGCGAATTTAGGTTCGGATGGGACACTGGTCTCATCGGCGGCGTGCTGACCATGGACTCGTTCCAGCATTCTTTCAGGTTGGACAAGCACAGTTCGAACTTCAGCAACCTGCAAGGAAACATTGTTTCTGTTCTTCAGGCCGGATGCTTTTTCGGTGCCCTCTCTTCGTTCTACATTAGTGATAAGTTCGGACGCAAGACGGCGCTCATAATCGCAGATGTCATCTTTATCGTGGGATCCCTCATTCAGACTTTGTGCGCTATCAATACCACGAGTTTGACACAGCTCTATGTCGGCCGTGTTATTGGGGGATTTGGCGTGGGTTTGGTATCCGCCGTGGTGCCGACCTATATCGGCGAGAATGCGAACAAGGAGATTCGGGGGAGGTGTATCGGCTGGTTAGTATCACGTAGCATGCTTGCTCCTCCCTTTTTCTACCCCCAGCAAAGCTAAGGAGATCAGCATGCAACTTTTCAATGTCACTGGTATATGTCTTTCCTTCTTCGTCAACTACGGAATCAACATTCACATCAAAACTTTGAGCTCAGCCAAGTGGCGCATTCCATTCGCTCTCCAGATGCTTCCTGGCGTTCTCCTGCTGACGGGCATCGTTTTTATGAACGAGAGTCCGCGGTGGTTGGTGGAGAAGAACCGTTACCGCGAGGCAGGAAAGGCATTGGCAACCGTTCGTGGAAAGTCAATTGATGACGAAGAGGTGACTCAAGAGCTGGACGCCATCATCACCGATTTTAATGGTCATGAGAAGTTGTCGCTCAGGGCTCAGCTCAGAGCTGCGTGCTCCAGCAAGCGCATGTTCTACCAAACCTCGTTCGCGGTCATTTTGATGTTTTGGCAACAATGGACAGGCACAAACTCGATTAACTGTACGTGCATTTCAATTTCAAAGTAACATTGAGATACCGAACGGCGTAGCATGTTGGGAGTGTGGAATCATTGCCGCTCAGATCTTACTAACTCTGTACCCTCAAGACTACGCGCCGCAGATCTTCCAGTCTATTGGACTCGAGGGTACGTCGGCGGGTTTATTTGCTACCGGTGTATATGGCATTGTAAAAATTGTAGTCACGGCGATTGGCTTGATGGCTTTTACGGAACAGCTAGGACGCAAGGTGCGTGATGCTCCCCAAAGGACGGGTACAATGACACTGACGAGGGGTAATAGTGGTCTCTCCTGATCGGTTCAGTGGGACAAGCATTCGCAATGTTCTACATAGGAATCAATCAGGCAGTGCATCCAGTCAAAGAGGGTGAACCGCTTCACGGCCACAGCATCTTCGCCATTATTTGTGTTTACTTGTTTGTGGTGTTTTACTCATTCGGTATGTCTCTTGGGGTGGGGGAGAGCGATGGCCATTGATCTCTGAGCAACACTAACAGGTAGCAGGGTGGGGCCCTGTACCATTCATTCTCTCGTCGGAGTGCTCTCCTAATCACGGTATGTTTACAGTGGCATAAAGCCCACAATCGCTTGCGCACATTTACGAAGCAAAACAACTGATGAAAGATTTCTCCAGTGCGCTCGCTCGTCATGGCAGCGGCATTGATGACGCAGTGGGCTTTCAACTTTTGCATAGCCAAAATCACTCCAATCATGCTGGCAGACATTACGTACGGCACATTCCTGCTGTTTGGAGGATGCTGCGTTTTGATGGGAGTATACGTGGTTTTCTGCTGCCCGGAAACCAAAGGGGTTCCGTTGGAGTCGATACACCACCTTTTTGCGGGTAACATTATAGCAGGATGCATACGGGACACGATTCCTCGTTTTGCACGAGCCAAACAACTGCAAGGCAGTCATGCTACCGCCGACATTGATTCTAATGGTAAGGCAGGCACAGGGCGGAAGGGTGCGGGTGCGGACGTGCATCACATCGAGGAGGCGTAGAGGCAGTCGACTAGAATGTGGGTGGAGCGCACATCTATCTACCTCTATAGCACAGCAAATAGGCCCGAAGGAGTGACGGGAGCCAATTGCCGTGTTCTCGATGGAGATGGAAAACGAGATTGGCGGGAATTTGGAGGCTACGTGTCGAGCAGTGAAGATCGCAGGCCGCAGCTGTTTCGGATGGGCGAGGCTAGGTTGTGCCATGTGGAAAAGTGAGGCATGGACGACGGCGTGGGAAGTGGACGTGGACGGGCAATGGTGGTCGGTGGTCGGTGGTCGGTGGGGTGATGTGGAAAGGATGGGCCTGGAGTTGGTTGGACCCAACACGGCAACTCCTGGGGTTAGTTAGCTGAAGACGCCTGCCTTGTTAAAGATGAAGACCACTGCCCTGTCTACACAATCTGTCGGGCAATCATTTTTCCAACGACGACTTGAGGTGTCAAGTGTAGGGTTATAGTTGGGCGTCGGCCAGGGGTTTTGCTGCTCCCGCGCTTCTGCCCAACTCGAAACGGATGATTAGAGTACAGGAACTACATGGACGGCAGGTCATTGGGCAGTAACGGGAAGGGCAGAATTGCAACAGACGGGAGCGGGGCAGCCGGTCGACTTGTCTGAGCTTGAACTTGACCCTTGAACCTTGATTCCAGAAAACAGCCATCCTTAGCTTTGCAGTATGGTGTATATGTAGTTAACTACATGTGGTTACGTGGTAGGACTAAGTAGATGAAGGCAAGCAAAGCAGGCCGGTGTCCATTTACGGAAACCGAGTTGACATGGATTCTGGTATGACACGACCACGTCTACTTGGAGATAGAGTGCATGTACGTAGCTGCTGCCTACGCAGAGTCGCACATGGCCTTTGAATGTTTGGCTGTGTAAGCTGTGTAATGGGAAGAGAGGACGAAGACACATCCATAGACCAAGTACTATAACTAACTTGGATGAAGTAAGTACGTTACCAACAGTAACATTTGAAGTTGACTACAAGTAACGTTCGTACCGTACCGTACCGTACCGTACGTAATCATCGGGGCTAGCCACGAGGGGCAGGGTGCAGAAATCAAGGGTCAACCAACCGTCCAGGCGAGCCCTGTTGCAGCCAATGGCCGTGCGCTGCTCTGCGTCATAACCCTCGTTTTGCCCTTGATGGGGCAAAGTGCAAAGTCCCATCCCGGTCCAAGCCCCCCAGGTCGGTCACGGCTGCACTCAGTGGCACTGTGCTTGCTGACTTGCACACAACTCACTTTCAGACACACTGATCATCACCCTTTCACGATAGTTATATCCTGTTGCGTCTGCCTCTCCTCTCTCCCCTCTCCCTTCCCTTCCCTCCCTTTCCTTCACCAGGCCTCCCCACAGCAATCCATATCTTAGGGACCTAACGACATAGCACTCTCGGCCTTGCGCTACACCGGGTGCTTGCCAGCCTGCCCCTCATCTTACCGCCTCACCACTCCCAGCTCCACTTGCTCACGGCAATACTACTTGTAAATAGTGCCCTCGCTCCAGCCTCCACGTAGGGGTTCCCTGCCCTGGCCTGAAAACCTCAGTTGATTTTGCTCCCAACCAGCCCTCGTCCCTGCAGCCGCTGCTTTTTCACCGCACTACAAACCCGTTTTTTGGGCTCGCATCTCCGTCCAACGTCTCCCGGCCTGCTTGCGACAAAGTGCCCGCCTGGATCCCCTTTGCCAGCGCCATATGCTCGAACCGTCGACTGCATAGCGCCGGCCTCAAAGTCCAACTACCCCCCAATGTACGTCCAGTTACAGCACGCTTCTTCGCCACATCTCGCTACTTATTCTTTCTCGTTTGTATCATTGTGGGCCATCTGTCCATCCGTCCTCTGCTGTTAGCTGACCGCAGCCATGAGTAGCCTCATCATACCTCCTACTTGCACCAAGACGACGAGCCTGCGGAGGTATTCGTTCAACTGCAGTCAGTCCAATTGCGCTCAACCTCTGCCTCCTCCTTTGCCACCGCGACGGAATTCTACCGCTGTGCCAGCCCTCTTCCACCTCAAGACGACGGCAACCCAGCCTTCGGCCATGACCTCGCGATATGCTCGACCCTCATCCCCCCGAGGCCGTTTCTCGAATCCCGCGAGATCGTCGACAGGAACCTTCGATCCATACTATGACTCGACATACTATGGTCGACCAAGTTCACCTCGGACGAGTGGCGAGAGAATCGGAGGCTCCCTTTACTCTACGCACACATATGCGCCGAGTAGTTCCTCAAGCTCGCGATCCTCTACATACAAATATGATTCGTATTCTGGGCGCCCCAGGCGCAGTACGCTGACTGAATCTGACGATCGTTCATCCTGGTCCAACATCCCTCCACCAGCTCTTCCTGTTCGTCCTCACGTTCATCACGACCGCCCATCTAGCCCTCTATCACGTACCTGGGACAATCGAGCAGACACATACGTCACCTATCCACCAACCCGACGCGAGCACAAGAGGATCTATAGTGTAGATGACAATAGCCATTCGACAAAACTGGTTGCGGAAAAGGATATTCTGGAGTCTCGGAGGCGAGATTTGGATGATCGTGGCTACAGCATCACAAGCGGTGGAAGGTCATACCATTTACATAAACCTACTACACGAACGAGCGATGTTGGTGATGACGGCTTTTCCTATACGGACCCTGCCGGTATGTTCCGTGATACGGAACCTGCTTGGCGGCGGCCTCGATCTGGTAGTGTCGAGCGTGGGTCGCGCCCAACCAGTATGATCGCGGAACGCACGCCACGTAGTTCAAATCGAGAACTGGGTCCGCCACCATCAACACGCGGGTTCGATAAGATCAACAACAACATCAATAGGAGTGGAAGCCACCACCGTGGAAGGTCACCGTCGCTTGAGCGAGGAAGAGATGTCTCCAAATATGACAACTACCCGGAACCGCACCCTCCCCGGCCTGCTTCCACCTTGTACCATGCGCCTGCCGTAAATCAAGAGCCTCGACGTGATGCTTACCGTAATGATTACGGTCGTCCAGACAGAGATGTGGAAAATAGGCGATATACACCTGCTGACCAGTTCGACCCTGATGTAGCGAAGCGTGGCTTTGGTATTGCCTCTCCGATTATTGCACAGGCTCCAGAGCAACCCTATCAGCCTCACTGGAATATGCAAGAACCCCCACGAGCGAGGCCTGCCGAACATGCAAATCAGTATTACGCAGCAGACCGAGCCGAGGTTAGGATGCCTGAGCCACGACCCAGGGAGCGGGAAGGTAGTTCCACCTACGAGGAGCGACCCCGAGACCGCGACCGTGATCGCGATCGTCGGGAGAGTGGACACGTCCAGCCTCAATCTGCTATTCCCGCCGTCGCTGGTGCAGTTGCTGGAGCTGTTGGCGGAGCACTATTGAAGTCTCGCAACAAGGATAGAGACAGCGAACGAGATTACGATCGGGACCGCGAATTGGAGAAAGAACGAGAAAGAGAAAGAGAGCAGCGCAGGGAATGGGACGAACGCGATAGGCGAGATCGGGTTTCTGATGATCGTCGCGAAGAAAGGAGGAGTCGCAATCTCGACGACCGTCGAGATAGACCGCTAGAGGATCGCCGAGACCGTGCGCCTGAGGATCGAAGGGAGCGTGTATCCGAAGAACGCATTCCGCCTCCTGCCAGCGGTTATGTTTCCACCCATGACGTCAGCCGCAAACATCGCGACCGTCGGTCCGAGGACGATGAGAGGGAACGGCGGGCACGAAAGGCTCCATCATCTGAAGGGAGCGGTGACGAACGGCCTCGCCACTATGTTGAACGAGATGCTGCCAAGGAATCTGACCATCGAAAAGATACGGCGCCAATACTAGATCCCGACGAGGACTATCGGCGTCGTATCCAATTAGAAGCTGAGCGAAATGGTCGAGGTCGCGACCCAGGAGAGTCAGACCGGGACAAGGAGCGTCAGCGCCGAAGGGAAGAGCGTGACAAGTCACGCGATCGAGTAGAAGAGGTCCGCCCTCGTGCTCCCCCATCCGATATTTCAGCAGAGACTCCTCGATCTCGACACGATGACCATGCCTCTCACATTCTCGATACAAATATCGTCCAAGAACCCGACTCAATGCTCTCGGCCACTCAAGAGCAATCCAGCAGGTCTGTTCAGATCGTTACGCCTCCAAAAGAGCCTCCCCCTCAACCCAAAGGTATTCTGCGCAAACCGACAGAAAAATTCCCCGAGGAACCCGAACCGATCCGTGAGGGTGTTGCTCCGCATAAAAGTCAGCTGAAGGGTAAAGACATACCACAAAACGCTCGGTGGACTAAAATCGATCGAAGGCTGGTCAACCCCGAGGCCTTGGAGGAAGCTAAAGAACGATTCGAGGAGCGTTTGGACTGTGTGATCGTGCTCAGGGTCTTGACCAAGCAAGAAATCCAGAAATTGGCCGATCGTACCAAAGAAATTCGAGCGAGTCGAGGTGGGTCCATGACAAATATTTGAACTGTTAGAGTCACTCACTAATGTGCAACAGAGGATGAATATGATAGGGACGATCACCGCGATCGAGAGCGACGTAGCCGCCGCTATCGCGATGAAGATGACAGGGATCGAAGGCGAGATTATGACGATGACGATGATATTGGACGTGATCGTGAGCGAGATCGAGATTGACTTTCACTGCTGGAGGATGGAAGGTAAACGATTGTTGTCTAGATCTGATGCCGTCTAATTTTCGCGAGTCGATGTTCGTTTGGTGAGCCTTTACTCATCCCACACCTAGACACGAATCCAGCACGAGCAGCGAGAGAAGCGAGGATCATTACAAAAATAAGTGCCACACGTTGAATCACTTGAATCAGGAAGATTGAACGGACTATGCTGGGGTATCGCGGCGCAGTTTTGGAGCATGTGAAGATGGAAGAAGATATCATTCTTTGAAGCAGGAAGAAACGAAGAGGTTAGAAAGGCAGGGGTTTGAATCTCCTATCTCGTTGGTTTTGATGATTCATTGTGTGGTCATGTTCTAGAGGTTGCAACGGTTCGTTGTATTATACCTTCAGCGTCTGTCACGTTTAGCTTGTATTTTTTGACCTCACTGATTTTGCATAGCGGGGGTTACGACATTGGCATTCCTACATTTCACTAGTTGGTTTTGACGAAGCATATATTTAAAAGTCAGAAAAAGCAAACAGTAAAAGACGCATACATAATAGATGCATTTCAGACAGCAGGACTCTAACTATATGTACATGTATATCCACTTGCACTGAATAAAGGGCATGTGCCTCATTCACCTTTTAACGTGGCGTGTCCCGTGATAACAGCATGAGCTTGTCACATTGACATCTGTATGCTTCCATCTGGAAGCCACAGTCCCCCGTCTTCCTTCAAAAGGATAGCATGGCGCCTGCTTTTCGGTTTCTCGCCTTGTGCTTGCTCGAGCTAGACATATCATCTAATTTTGATATTCTAATCTATGCCACCTATTTGGTACAGTGACGGCTTAACCAACGTCGAAGGTCAAGTGTGTCTAAAATTGAGCGTAGATACACCCTTGTGTTTGTCCCTCACAGGTTACAATTACATCCATACTCAAAAGCTCATTGCAGCGCGTATACTTGCCTATTGGACTCCCTCCAAATACGTACTCCTAAAACCGTAGCTGGCCATGGCCTCACCGAAACAGGTATTGACTTTCGATCTACTTCAATTCCACTCTGCCTTGTACAACGGCATTTTCGTTTTTAACAAGCAAACAGTTAATAACGACCGCTGGTGGTGCAACTGTCTCTCCATCGATTCTACTAGCTAAGCTATCACTACCCCCTTCTTGCCTTTCACGCAGCGCAAATCCTCCGATCTAACTGTTTTGAAGGCCGAACTCCATCAAAGAGCACATGACCTTGAATTACAACTTTTGCGACAGATCGTAGAAACCAAGAGCAGCGAGCTACGAGCGCAGAGAGCAGAAGAACATGCCGCAAGATTGCGCGTGCTCGCGAAGCAATTTTGGGAAGAAGCGTGGCGCAGTAAGAAGGCTTATGTGGACCTGTTCGATAGAAACATATATGTTGATGTAGAGAGAGATCTCCGCGATATTGAGGACGTAATTTTGAAGGAATAGCAAATCGCTTTTTGATTAAGTCGCTTGGAGCTCCTCGTGGGCTTGGAGAGGATTTTAAGTAGATGGGCTTTTCTGTTTATACTCTTCCGTATTGATTGCAATTTTAAAAACAACTTGTTTACATCAAGATATGATGTAGGGTGCAATGAAGCCATGAGATTAACACGTAGTCCTGTACTTGACACTCTATTGGAAACAACGATCCACATGTGCAGTCTCTTGTTGATATCAGCATCTACTTTTTGCAAGGTGCGTTCGAGTGTACCCGATATCTTAGATATTCTTTATAAAGAGTGGAATATAGAGTAAACCAAGGTTCGTGATATTCAATTGTAAAAGTGCATAGTAAAACATGCTGCTCTATACATAGCTTCGCCATTTAGCAGCTACATTTATGCTGTTTCTACCATTCCGTTAACCTTATTGCTAGATGGTAGGATAGTCTTTACGTGTTCCTGAATTCCTTAAAAAAGGCAGCATGGATTAAAAAAAGCCGTCTCTCCCTCTAGAGCTAATATTCTGCGTTGTTGTCTATAATCACGCCGTATATATGTTATTTAGATGTATAGGTTAATTACTAAATAACAGCGGCTCTAGCAATATTATTGTTTACATAAGATATCCAAGTATAATACTTTATGTTATGTGGTTTACACTTACGGTTTATACATAAAGACGCGATGTTCTATGGTAGGATAAGTAATTAGGTTATATCTACCTTGTATATTGGTCTTGGATACTGTGGTGACTGTGAGCGTATAATTCTACAGTCCTAACGATAAAACCTGCGTCACTGTAGACAGCTTCACTATCAATTGCCAGCGTCACCCCGAATTCGCTCTAGTCTGGCGTTCACTTCTGCCTTCACGTCTCCTTTCCTCACTCGTTGCCTAGGTGAACGTGTGCGCTCTTGCCCAACTGGCAAGCTGTTATTGTCCTTCACTCACACAATAGAAACGTTTCGAAGAACTCCGCTATAAATACTCCCTGCTCCTTCCTGGCTCTTTTCTCCTCTTCTCTTCTCTTCTGCTTCTCTACAACACATCACAACCATCACACACACCACCACCACCACCACCACTACTACTACTACTACCACGACCACGACCACGACCACGACCACAACCACAACCACCACCACCACCACCACCATGGCGCCAATGGCGTGGCAACCGTTCGGTGAGCCCGTCGAGTTTTCTGCTGGCGGCGGGGTGAGCGCAAGGACGGAGGAGCGCGTCGAGGCGATGTGGAGGACGATGGAGACGATGAAGGCTGGATTGGCCGACGTCCAACTCGCGCAGCGCCAAGCCGAGGCACGTGCGGAGCGTGCCGAGAAGGCGGAAGCGATTGCTCGGAGTTGTATGGCGGCCATGAAGGCCAAAATCGTCTCCTCCTCCTCCAACGCCAACATGGAGGCAGAATACGACCGATCGCTGCAGCTGGAGCAGCGAGTGGAGCAGCTCGAGAAGCAGCTCAGAGGTAAGCGCGAGGCCCAGAATGGGCTCAACAAGGACCTGGAGGCAATCCGACAGGAAGCCTCTGCCTCGAGCGAGCGCGTCAAGGCCCTCGAGAGCAAGAACAAGGGCCTCGAGGCCACCATCGAAGACTTGCGCACCACGCTGGAAGACCAGCAAAAAGCAACACAAAGCATCGACTCCCACCTCGACAAAGCATATGCCGACCTCAATGCAAAAGAGGCGGCCCGCAAGGCCATTTCCAAGGCCAAAGACACCGCAGAGGAGAAGCTCAAAGAAACCGAATTGAAGTTCGCACAACTCGAAGCGCAGTACAATGCCGCTCAGGACACCATCACAGAGTTGCAGTCGCAGGAAGATTTTGAGCAACTGCAACGCGACTACGCTGCTGTCGAAGGCGAACTCGAAGATATGCGCGATGCCTTCAGCGAGCGCGACCACGAAGTCACCGTCAAGGATGCCCGCATCGCCCGCCTTGAGACAGATCTCCAGAAAGCATTGCAAGCAAAACTTACTGCTGAAGCCGCTGCCTCTGCTGCAATTGCACCCACCGACGTGCCTCTCGCGTTACCCAGCACCGATAGTTCTCTCCAAGCTGAACTTGAAGAAGTGGACGAGTCGGATTTCGACTACACCTCCATCAATGAGCCCGAGCTTCTGTTTGCCCCTGTCGCCACCATCGCAGACATTCCTCCTGTCGCCCACAGCACGCCCAAGCTTTCTCTCACCACCTCCGCCGCCGCAAGCAATGCACCTATTCCACCAGCCCAACCAAAGCTTTCTTTCGAGTCCATCACTGCCATCACCAGTGTTCCTATCGAACTAAAGCGGACTTCGGCTTCCACTCAGACCGAGCGCCCCCAGCCCCAGCCCCAGCTTTCCATTGGTCCTACCATCGCCGTGGTCAGCAGCGCACCTATCGAGCCCCAGCGCACTACGACTTTCACTCAGACTTCCCGTATTGTTCCACCTGAGACGGCAGAAGCTGGCATTCAGGCTTCTATTGCGGCGATTGTTACCCAGACTTCTCCTGTGGCCCCATCTTCTCACGATACAGGTATCCAAACCGATAACTTTTCTGCGACCGATGATGTTGCTCACACCCCAGATGGAGTGGAGATAGTCACTCCTGACCCCCGCGCCTCCAGGAAATTCTTCGGATCCGACATGATGTCACTTCTCCTCTTGCTGTTCATCATTGTCCCAGTCTACTTGTGGTTGCAGCACCTAGCTCATCTTTCCGCCAATGGCCATGGCTATTATGCTCAGCACCATCTCAACTCTGGCGCCTTTGGAAACGGACGTTACCTCCTCGGCGTCTGGCCCATCGGTTTCGACATTGGTCACAGTGCGTTATCGGAACAGGTCGCTCGTCACACCGCAGGCGCCATTTCAAGCTTTGAGAAATGGGCTGGCCTCTCCCCAACTCCGTTCTACTAGGGATTCGTCACAATGACCCCAGATGATACGGAATGTCTTTCTTCTTTTCTATCACCTTGTTTTCCTCTATTTTCTTTGTCTTGTTTCACATGCACAATTTCACGGT
Organism: Periconia macrospinosa; assembly: GCA_003073855.1. Lineage (NCBI taxonomy): Eukaryota > Fungi > Ascomycota > Dothideomycetes > Pleosporales > Periconiaceae > Periconia > Periconia macrospinosa. The sequence continues at coordinate 98,091 of KZ805398.1, forward strand.
GTTCCATGGATATTTGGGTTTGTGGGATTTTATATGGACCCCTGCAAGGCGTTGGTCTTCATGATGACCTACCGAGATACCCAACAATTTGCTTTGCGAGAGGATGTTTTGACTTGTTTCCTTTTCTTTTTATTTTCTTTTGCGTTTTCGTATGAGAGACACAGTCACAGACCACCTGATTCTTCATCAGCTTGGTTTTGTACATATAGATGATGAATCAGAAATTCTCTCATGAAAACACCTAGCTCTTAGATTTGTGCGTGGCCATGTGTTTGATGCGATGATATATCTCGCTGTGAAATGCTCCAGTGTGTGTTCATTTGGTATGTATCTCTGTACCTAGGTATGTACAGAGCCTGGTGGTACTGGATGATGCAGTCGTAATAGCGTACCAGGCCAAGCCCGGTAAAATGACCATTGCACTCTCTCACCGTTGGATCCTAACTGTTGAGCAAACTTTGAAACCGACCAAGTACTGCGTGAAATTTGCGCGTCAATTTGGACTTGGAACCTTACACCGTGGCTACAGATGCACCCAGGGAGAGCTATTGCTGGAAATGTGGTATCGTGAAGGTACATACATATATATGTATTGATGCATGCAGAGGTGCGGGTGTGCGCTGTAATATACCCGCCCGACGCTGGCCTACAGTCACGATTGAACCAGAAAGAATTCTTATACGAATTATTTACATGCGCACTCTGTCAGAAATATGCTTTTAGTCGAAGTCAGAGAGTAGTGTCATTGCGGTTTAGTTCAGACCGGCCAGGCTGCTGACCCTTCAAATTTTAAATAAGCACGTGGTGGATGGCGGTGGCCTGACTAAAAGGCTGTCATTCCGGCCCCGGTACGTTACCACCTTTATTTCTGGCCTTCTTTGGCTGTTGCTTAATTTATTGTTGTCGGCACGGGTCCGACACGTTTGAGATTTCGAGAGACGTTCAGCTCGCGAGCAGTGTTCATTACTAAGAGGGCTTCTTCATCTAGAACAATGGGTCGCGGCCCAATGAATACATATCAGTATGTAGATGAATTGACGAGTGACACAAGACAGCGAGGTAGTGCAAAGTGCTTCAGTTTTAGGCACCACGAACTGAAGGCAAGAGTACCTATTCGACCCCAACATCTATCATCATCAGATGGGGTAGTGGGTTGAGTACCTAGGCATGTAGTGTACCATGTGCGTCATTGTAGGATACCGGTGAAGAATGACTGGAGAAGGGCAGGCATGGTTCCGAGCTAATTAGCAAATGCCACGATTCAGGAACACGGCTACAACTGGGATATCATGTATAAAGAAGGGTAGTAGGGCATATGTTACGGGACAGTTAAGTAAGGGCAAAATGGCTGGGAAGCCTTTTGTGTGTTTCTCCCCTAGATTCCAATGGTACAAGGTGAGAGACTGACGCGGGTATGCAGTCGTGCCCAAGACGACGGGAGTATTTTGGGAGGTTCCTTTGGAGGTAACCAGGTACATAGGCATGTGCATTTGCAGTACAGGTACATGTATGTGCATTGGGCAGGTATGTAGGGTATTTTGAAGGGACATGTACCGTGCAAACTCCAAGGGGAAGTTGGACGTTGCTGACGGATAGATTGGCGTGGCTGGTTACGAGTACAAAGGTAGGTAAGTAGCTAAGTAGTAGGTGCCTAGGTAAGTAAGTTGGATGGCGAGCGATGAGTCTCGAGACAGGACAGACAGGACAGGAAAGGGCGAGCCGAAACGGGCAAAGCGGCAGGCTGGAGCCCAAAGTGGGCTAGCGGCCCCTCGGCGGGGCAGAAAGGCGGGTGGGTCCGGGCATCGCTGCCCAACGCGCGCCACTCTGGCACGCTGGATGGATGGATGGATGGGGAGAGAGGGAGGAATGGGCATGAGGATGAGGATAAGGATGAGGATGAGGATGAGCCGATGAGGGTGACGATGGCGAAGATGAGGGATAGGTAGGATAAGATGGGATGGATGGCTGTTACCGTCCTCCTGTCCTGTCCTGTCCTGTCCTGTCCTGTCCTGTCCTGTCCTGTGGCGGACTTTTACAGAAGAGAGAGACGAGGGTCCACAGATTTTGTTACCCCCCGTTACTTGCCGTTTGCTCGGTCGACTCGCATCGCTGTCGCTGCCTGAGGTGAGCTGGACTGGATTGGACTGGAAGTCTTGGAGAGAGGGAGAGGCTGGCGACTGGCGGCTGCTGACTTTGATCAAAGGCTAACTCTAAGGGTACCTAAAGGCTAAGGGTACCTAAGGGTACCTAGGGATCCATAGCTACCCAAACCAAAACCCGCCGCCCGGCGCCCGCTGGTGTCGAAACGCAACGCAACGCAACCATTCTCACTTCTGGCTGGCCGGCTCCCACCGCTCGCTCCAAACGCAACGCTCAAAAGCTCTGCCGCTGCGAAAAGCCAGTCAGTCCAATCCACTCTTGCTCGTTGGTCTAGTCTTGCTGTTGCATCTCTTCCCGATACCTAACTTAACTTACTTACCTGACCACCTTACTTGACTAACTATTAAGGAGCCGCCTGCCCTTCCTTCCCTCCTGCTGACTAGCTACTTACTTGCTCCTGCTCCTGCTCTTCCTTCTTCCCTCTTCCCTTCCCTCTTTCCCACTCTCCTCCTCATCCATCCCGCCTCGCCTCGCCTCGCCTTGCCTCGCCTCCCCCCGCCTCGCCCAAATCAGACACATGCCCGCACCATCTACGCATACAGCTCATACAGTACTTGCATAGTAACCAGCCGTGGTTGTATATGGTACCGTGGCCGCCCGCCGTATATACTGCATACAAGTACAACAAGATAGATACATTTATACAACCCTCGCGCCTCGGTAACGCACCCACGCATCGCCTTCTGCTTGCTTTGCTGCCCGACCGCCTGACGTGCAGCCCTCTGGCCCAATCGTCGCCCCGCATCCGCATCTTAACCCGGCCCTCTTCCCACCCCCGCCGTCTTCTGCTGCCTGCGCTGCTCTCTCCATAGAGCCTCACTCACCCATCCTTCAGCCCACCCTTTCTTTGCTTTCCACCTGCTACCTCACCTGGTATCTTTTCCTTGGAATCCTGCCTGCAGCGCTTTTCCCGCCCCGGATAACCTACTGTGACTTGCCCTCTCGGTACCTTGTGAAAGGTCCAACTTTGACATCACCCATTCGTCCACAGCTGGAAGCCATTACTGATCCCTACGAGACACCAGTCCAGGAACCCGTCAGGTCCATCTCCCTTGGGATAGCTGCTGCGAACCCTCGTAGCCCCCCCATCCATCTGCCCAAACAGGTCGCCGCAGTCACGCACCTCATCACGCCTCTCTAACCCAGCCTACTGCACACCTCGCACCTCAAGTGCCGTATATTGGTCAACCGCTCCCCCGCTTCTGCCCGTTTCTGTTACCTCTGCTTTGTCCTGGATCCAGAAACAAGCCAACCCAAAAGCCAGCCCTTGGTCCACTTACCGGAGCCTGCAGTTTTCTTTCCGCTCCAACGGTCCTGGTCTTGGTTCAACATTTGGAGCCTTGAGCACCCTCCTTGTCCGTCTTAGCTTGCGTTGCTTGGCTCTGTCCATCACTGACATCAGTGTCATCTTTCTTTTTCTGTCCGCAGCCTCCACACACTCACCTCTAGCAACCCATCATGTCGCAGATGCGGATGAATCAGTGGTTTGTCCCCGGCGAGGGCATCGCCCGCGAGGTCATCACGGCCGACATCCAGCGCTATCTGGGGCCGGACGCACTCGTCAGGCCCGGCACTGGCTCTGGCGACCACGAGGTGCGCTGCTCCCTCCACTCGCCCAAACCATGATCGAGCTTCGTTTTCTAACAGCAACACAGGGCCGACCAGGCTATTGGATAACAGCATATCGCACACTCACCTCGGTATGTCCTCATTCTTGTGCCCCTTGCGCTTTGTGTCGACCATGCGCAAAAGTTTCCCCAAGCTGACCAAGTGGATAGCAAATGATTCAGGATTTGAAGTTGGATTCACAGCGCTGGAGAGCCGAAAAGGACGGTAGCCAGCGAGGACACGGGAGCGGAGGTAGTTCTCTAGTTCGAGAGCCAAAGGTATCAAGACAACCTGACGCGTCTTTAGTAGCCTACCAAGATTCCCAAACTCATGCCTCCCGGCAACACTATGGTCCCTCCGAAGGTTACGCTGCATCCTCAAGATCGAGTCACCCATCAACATATGGAACCACGAGTGAATCGCCGCACTACACCACAACCCCCACCCCATCATATCCCTCACACCAGACCTATGGCCAGCATCCACCAGCGCACCCAGCTCACACCCAGCCGCGGACGGATCCTTACGCCAATTACGGCCAGACGCCACCTGTTAGAGCTGATTACCCCGGCTACACTACCGCGCAACCTACATATCCTTACTCTCAACCGGCACCGGATCCCTACGGCCGTTCCACGCAACCGAGTCAATACGCTACTGCTCCACAGCCCAGGTATTTTGGTTATCTCGACCAGCCATTCCATGTATATCGCTAAGCACCACCAGTGTCCCTCAAGCTGCACCTGGGTATTATTACGCCTCTGACGGACGTCGTAAGTATCATATTTGTGCTCTCATGGTGCAGCACTAACAGCTCGGATTAACAGAATACCCTCTACCGCAGCAGCAGCAACAACAACAACCGCCGCCACAGCGTCGAAGAGGTAATTGAAGTCGGCGTGAAAACATCACCGATTTATTTATTTCCATTTTCCATTGTCAGAGGTCGTTGCCATTGCCCAGGGGTAGATTTCAAGGCCGTCAGGTATACCCACTTATTCCTCCGTCCTTTTACCGTACCCGGAGATACCCATAATTGCCTGCACCAGCCGGATATGGATTTCCAATCGTTCCACTGTTTGATCTTGCTTGCTAGTATATCGAAGATGCGTCCGTTTCCCAGGGGCCCTTGGAGAACATGGAGCCGCGGAGATCGCCATTTTGCCATTACTGCCATGTCAAGTCATCTAGCCGGAGCTTCATCCACCCATCGTTTGACGCGCTCTGGCCATATCCACTTTGTATTGATTTACCTCATAATTGTTACACTTCCGTACTTTCCAAACGGCGGACCATGGTGTGTACGGATAGGGCTGGGCTTTTCTAGGCCTCCGGAGTTTGTTGCCGTCGCTCACCCAATTCTCAAAGGATGTTGGTGTAGCAGGGAGTTTCTGGTTTTAATTTTGGCCACGATTTTTCTTTTAACTTCCCTTGCTTTTCTTGCTCTTACAAAATTTGCCTTTGTGTCACTATCAAGATCCAGTGTTTTTCATCCCGGACCGCTTCCATTCCTCCCAATTGCATCAGGGGTATTGACGCATCAACGAACTTCTCTATGTACATATCTTTCCGCTCACGATCTCCACAATGAGGACCGGGATGGCCGTCTGATCTTTGCATAGCGAGCGAGAGATGGTGGATACGACGAAAATCTATATGCCTAATGATCTTTCGTCCACGTTCACTTGCAACTTTCCCAATGAAACTGCACCTCTACTGCCACCCTCGCAGTGTTTGTCTAGGATGATGCCACACTTCCATTGGTCCTGGTTGCAGGAATGCCCAACGCAACTGACTCAATCTAACCGAACTTTGGCACTTTATTGATAACAAACATCTTCTTCCGGCCCAGGGGGGAAAAAAAGGTAGATCGTATCTTGTCGGGTGCAGATGAAATGCCCAATTTGCGAGATCTTGAGCCGAGATGATGGATGGTGGCCCAAAGCGCTCTCTGCACCTACTATTCCCCTCTAACCACCCCACGTATTCATCTACAGTACAAACGATGTTCCCTTTGCACTTTATCTTTGTCGGCCAATCAAAAATGTATCGGTCAGTGGGGGGGAATTCCTGATACGGAAGCTTTTGGTCGCAGGGTAATCAATATCGCCCTGTTCTGCATCGTATCTCTTTCACAAGGGGACGTGCAGTGCTATAGGCTTCAATAGCCCCGATGCAGGTTGCAATGACTTGCATGAACGCAAGCGAAGGCCACGTATGATGTGTGCTGTTCTCATAAGGATGTTCCCCTTCTATGACATTCTTGGTGCAGTCTTTGCAGGTCACTGCCGTGAGCCTTGGTAACTTGCAAATACACCTGTAAACACTGCGTATGCAACAGCAAGTGGACTGACTGACTGGCTGGCTGGGAGCCCAGAGGGCAACAAACATTTAGCGTCCCCTCCAGCATAGTCGTCTATCTGCAAGTGTCACATGCAGCGTCCAGCCGTCTGGAGCCACAATCATCAACATGCACGCCGTTTATTAACTACCATTGATCGGTCGTTGCTACGGGCTTTGTGCACCACCCAATGCATGATCGGAAATCATAGGAAAACAAAAGATCTCGTACTTATGTATAAGTCAAACTGCCCAGTGGTTATTGAGCATTCGATGAGGCAGATTTCTCTTCGGTGCCTGACATCTCATCCGTCACCGCTGCTGCTGGGTTATCTCGGGTCTAGTGGACAATGCCGTCGATGATCCATCCACAGTCCCCACAGTCGGCCTGCCTCGTTACGATTGTCCAAACTTGTTTCCGTGGAAGATCCAGACGGCGGGTTGAGTGCTCCTGCTCTCACTGGTCCGTCGGGTGTCTGGAAGATGGTTTCGCAGAATTGATATGACGTGAGAAGTGGGCAATGATGGGCAGCTTTGCATCGTTGGGCAAGGGTGGAGTGAGAACAGATAATCGGGCCGTTTACGGGATGGATCTATTGTACCGGGTGTGCAGCGTACGTAGTTACATGGATGAACGGGTCGATGGTTTGTTGTACCTATTTACCTTCATTTTCTAGAAGATTCTATCGCTTTCCTATTGTCATGTTGGCAATAGGCCGACAAATGGTGAAGATGATACGTCTGTCCCTAGCAGATCTTTCTGTAGAGTAATTCTCCAGGGTGGTGGGAAGGACGGGCACTAGGTGTCGAGCGCGCCAAGCCCTAGGGGCGCGAGATCTCGGGACCACGCGCCACTAATTCGACGCGTCAAAGACCCGCGATCCTCACGATCCCACAATCGCCTGCTCCGCCCCTCGCGTCAAACATGACCTGCGAATGTCATGTCTTCGCAGAGCCCTTCATTTGCCTCATCCCCGCTCTCCGTTGCTTTCCCCCGCAACACACCCAAGTCGCGATTCACATACCGGCAACTCCATCAGCTTAAGTCTTACAACCCGCAAACCCCCCTCCGTGTAATCGCACACGTAGATCTTGACGCCTTCTACGCACAATGTGAAACCGTACGCCTCGGAATCGATCCTACCGTACCTCTCGGCGTCAGACAGTGGCAATCTCTCATAGCAGTGAATTACCCTGCTCGAGAGTACGGTATAAATCGACATATGACGAGTACCGAAGCGCTTAAGGCATGTCCTGATCTCATCCTGCAGCATGTGGCGACATGGAAAGAGGGCGATGAGAAGTGGGCTTACCATCAGGATGCATACAAGCACATCGCAACGCACAAGGTGTCGCTGGACCCATATCGGACTGAAAGCAGAAAGATCTTGAGATGTATAAAAGAAGCGTTACCGGAGCCGGAGCAGCGCGTCGAAAAGGCGAGTATTGATGAAGTATTCATGGATCTGAGCGCACAGGTTCACACTATTCTTCTGGAAGGGTATCCTGAATTAAGAGGCCCATCACCGTACAATGATCCGAGCGAGTATCTGCCCAAGGTGCCGACTACAGTACTAGACTGGAAGGCAGACGCACTGGTAGACACTGGGGAAGAGGACGGCGAACTAGAAGATCCGGATTGGGACGATGTGTGCATGGCCATTGCTTCAGGAATCGTGCGCGAGGTCCGAGCGCAGGTAAAAATGCAGCTTGGCTACACGTGCTCGGGCGGGATCGCAAAAAACAAGATGATAGCGAAGCTAGGCTCTGGATACAAGAAACCCAACCAGCAGACCGTCATCAGAAGTCGTGCTATCAAGCATTTCCTAGGCGATATGAAATTCACCAAGATTCGCATGTTGGGCGGGAAATTGGGAGACGAAGCGGTCGCCATGTTTGGTACAGATAAAGTCAAAGAGCTGTTGGAGCAACCCCTGGAGCAATTAAAGAGGCTGGGTGACGATACAGGTTCATGGCTCTATAGTATAATCCGAGGCGAAGACAATAGTGAAGTCAATCCGCGAACCCAAATCAAGAGCATGCTCTCAGCAAAATCTTTTCGCCCTGCTATTAATTCGTTCGAACAAGGTGTTCGATGGTTGCGCATCTTCGTCGCCGATATATTTTCAAGATGTGTAGAAGAAGGTGTGCTAGAGAACAAGAGGAGGCCAAAGACCATCACCCTCCATCACCGTCAAGGAACACAAACGCGGAGCCGTGGAAGCCCCATCCCTCAAGGAAAGCCTCTTTCAGAGGCTGTACTATTTGAGCTCGCAAAGAACCTACTCGCCCATATTGTTGTGGATGGTAGGGCATGGCCTTGTGGAAACCTATCCCTCAGCGTCGGCGGTTTCGAAGATGGCATCACAAACAATAAAGGAATCGGGAGTTTCCTCGTCAGAGGTGACGAAGCAAAAGCTATACTTTCATCCGGCCGTTCTCGTGTCAGTGTCGGCGAGCCTCCGGCTAAAAAGCGACGTACGAAAGGCAACATTAAGAATTTCTTCGGTCCACCGAGTGAGGAAAAGAATGAATTCGAAACTGCCAGGGCAGTTTTGAGAGCCCACCAAACATTGACAAAGGATGGCTATGAAGAGGACGTGGAAGAACAAGACGATGCTGAATTCGGAACGCATGCAGCAGAAGACCCACGTAAGGAAGAACAAATGCCAAACGAACGCTCCAAAACACCTCCAGAAGTATACACTCGATTCACCGCTAATACGTCGCAAGCCGGCACACCTCCCTTAGCACAACCCCAAAACGAAGGAATTCACTGCGACACATATCACACAATCGCACGACCCCACTCACCAAAACAAGGCTCATATTCTCTACGCAGCCTCCACCAATCTGAAATTGAAACTTATTTCTGTGATAAGTGCAACATGCGTCTTCCTGCAACAGGTAAATCTGAGCACGACGACTACCACTATGCTATCGATCTATCTAAGGAGATGCGTTATCAAGAACGAGCCGCGCAGGCACAGGCTACTACTGCTAAAAAGACTCTGATTGCCTCGAAATTGCCTAAGGGTCGTGGGAGACCTCCTGGTAGCGGAGGTGAAGGGAAAGGTGGTAATGGCAAGCGCGTAGAAAAGGGTCAGGCTAAATTAGTATTTGGACGACCGTAGCCTAGAGATATTCCTTTTAAAAAAATTTAATAATACTAAGCTATAGTAAAGTTCTTTACTACTTATTAGTTTAATAGTATTAGGGTTATTTTTAAGTTATCTTTAGTATTTTTAAATAGTTTTTAAGCTACTTTACTAGTAGCTTAGTTAGCTAAGTACTAGTACTTTAATAGACTTTAAAGCTCTTATTATAATCTTATATTAGTAAGGTTAAAATATATTAAAATAGTTTAAAAAGGTATATTATAACTTATAACGTATTTAATATATAAGCGTACTAGTAGGGTAAGTGCGCTACTTTACTAAAACTATACTAAAATCTACTTTTTTTTATAGTAAACTAAATATATTTTAATATACCTATACTAAACTACTTTTAAAAAAAACTAAATATAGTTTACCTTTTAAGTTTTTAATAGAAATAAAATTTTTATAAATAAACGTACTACTATTATTTATAATATTAGTTAATATACTTTTATATAATAACGCGCTAGAATACTTTCTAAATATAATTATACGCTTAACTTAATAAAGCTTACTTTTTATAAAAAAAAAAAGTAATTTTTTAGTAGTTACTTAACTAAAATAAGTAAAAATTTTTATTTAGGCTTATAGATATCTAATTTATAGCTAATTCTTTACTAGCTAAATATAACTAAAACCTAATAAGTAAAAAGTAAGCTTTAGTATATATTAAGTACTATAATAAGCTTAAAGTAATTTTTAATTAAAAATATAACTATAAAAAAGTAAAATATAAAAATTTAAAGCTTATTTAGAATTAGTTCTATTATATAAAAAATATATATAACTTTAATAAGTTAGGCTTTATAATAAGTATAATATTAATAAAAAAGGTTATTACTTTATTTAAATACTAAAAAGAAGTAAAGCTTTTTTAGTAAAGTAACTAAAAGTAGATTACTATAATTTAAAGTATTAATATAACTAAATAAGTAATTCTACTTTTTTTTATTTTTAAAAGTAAATACTACCTATTTATATAATATAAAAAGAATTAACTACTTTCTAAATAGGTAATAAAGCTTTCTAAAAATAGTTAGATAATAAATAAGCTTACTTTAGCGTAGTTAAAGTACTTTAATAAATATACTATAAAGTATATAGTTAGTATAGTATAGCTACTTATTCTTAATAGCTATAAAAGCTACTATTTTATTAAATTTAAGTAATACTATAAAAAATATAATATTATTATAGTAGAGGTTTAAAAAAAAAGAGTAATACTTTTTTTTTTACTTTTTTAAATAGTTATAACTTTTATAATTTAAAAGCTATAAATATAATTTTTATAGATTTAAAAAGCTAGGATCTAGGGGATTTAGGATATAATGTTAGTAGCTACTAACTAAGTAGGCTAGAGGGTAAAAAAAGTAGTAAAAAAGAGGGAAATTTTTTATCTTTATATAGTTATATATAACTTTTTTTTATATATATAAAAATAGCTAAAAAAACTTTAGTATGTAAATTAGTATATTATTTATAACCTAAATTTTTTTTAAGATATATTTTTATCTAAAAAAAAAGTTATATATAAAAAAAAAAGTAATAGAAAAAAATTAGATAAAAAGCTAAAAATAAATTATAACTAAATACTAATATTTAGTATAATACCTTTTAGCTTCTATACACGCTTTATAACGCCTAGGTATAGATAATATATAATTATCTATACTTTACTAGGGTATTTTTTCCTACTCTTCTTTAATAGATTTTTTAAACTTATTAACGCTATTAATAGAAAGTTCTATACCTAAATAGGCCTTAGGTAGTTAAACTAGCCTATTTTTTAATATAGACTAGATATTTTTAATAGGTGCTAGGTCTAAACTATAAGGACTATATAGAAAAAAAGAAATTTTATTTCTCTTATACCAGTCCTTAATAATTCTAATTTTATAGATTTTTAAATTATTCTTTTAGAATTTCTAGCCTAGATATATATTAGTATTAGAATTAATTTATATTAATTAGATTTTTTATAATTAATTTATTAAAAAAAAAAATATTAAACTTACCTTTTTTAATTAAGGGTTTTACTATAAGGATTAAAATTTCCCTTTTATAGCGTTTAGCGTCTATAGTCTTATTATTTATAAAATCTCTAATAAAGTATAATTTAGATTTCCTTCCTATTTAAATAGCCTTCTAAATTTAGATAGTTATATTTTTTACTATTAAAAAGTTAGTTTAAAAGCTATAAATATAAAAATTAAATATATAATAGAGAAAAAGGCCTAGTATTAGCTAATATTTTTTTTAGATTTTTAAACTTATCTATTAATCTACTTTAGACTAATTTTTTTCTAACTTTTACTTTTTTCCTTTTTTTATAATATTTACCCCTAGAACTATAGCCCCTTTATATCCCTAACTTATCTAAAAATATAATTTTATTAAAATTATATTTTTTAATATTTTTATTTATTTCTTTACTATATTTTAGCTAAGTTTTAGCTTTAAACTTATCTAAATAAGGCTTTTTAAAAGCCTTATTTATAACTTACTTTTTTTTTTTTTAAAATTCTTTTTAAAGTAGATTTACTAATAGAAATATTATTTTCTATTAATAATTTTTTATTTATTTTTTTAGGACTTCTTTCTAGGTCTCTATTAAGTACCCTAATATTTTTAGAACTTAATTTTTTTTTTTAACCTTTTGCTACCCCTAAACTATCTCTTTCTAAGGGCTAACTAGATTTTTTTTTTTTTTACGTAGCTTAAAGTATTATAAATACTTTTAATAGGTTTATTTAAAGTAGTAGTAATAGTTTTAATAGAAGTATTAGCTTTAAAAAAAGTTTAACTAAATTTTTAAAATTTATAAATTTTAGATCTATTTTAAAAAAATAGGTGTCTAGGTTTATAAATCTAAAAAGATTTACTTATTATTATTATTATTATTACTTTTATTTATAGCTAACTACTACTAGGTAGCTTAGCTAACTAGCTAGTTATTTATAGGTAAAGTAATAGGCCTACTAAAATTATTTAGAAAATTTATAATAAAACTAGAAAAGAAACCTTTAAATATAGGATTAAAACCTTCTAGGGTAATTAATAAAAAAACCTTAAAATTAGGTAGAAAAAAGGTAATTAGTTAGATTAGGTAGAAGGGGTAGGATTTAAACCTATAGCTTTTACTATTAGTGCCCTATATTAGTAAAAAACTTTTAGGTCCCTTAAGCTAGAAAGCGTACCTAGGCGCTTAACTACTATACTATCTCTCCTAAAAATTTACTTATAAACTAACTAAACTAAATATTATTATATAATATTTATTTAGGTAAATATTTTACTATTTTTTATTTTTATTCTAAATAATTATTTAGTTAGTAACTAACTTCTAAAATTTTGCCACTAGTGTTTCCCTTAGGCCTATTTTAGTTAGTATCTTTTTTTAGCTTATTTTTTATATACTATTAAAAAGTTATTACTACTAGAAAATAAAGTAAAAAAAGTACACATTTTAAGCCTATATATAAAATTTATACTAAAGTCTTGGCGCTAAGCCTTATTACTCTATTAATCTTCTAGATTTTAGCTTTTTAAATCTATAAAAATTATATTTATAGCTTTTAAATTGCAAAAGCTATAGCTATTTAAAAACGTAAATAAAAATTTTTTTTTTTTTTTAACCCCCTACTATACTTTAAATATATTTTTATACTTATTATACTTTTTATAGCTACTTAATATTAGTTATTTTATACTTTTAAAAAAAGTATATAGGCGTTAAGCTAAGTAGCTAATATGTAACTATATTATTTATATTATAAAACTTAAGTTTTTACTATACTTTATTACTATTTTTTATAATTTTTTTACTAAAAGTAATATATAAAAAAGCTTTAGAAGTATTAGGCTAATTTTATTTAATTTAAAAGCTATAATATTAAAACTTAATATAAAGTTAAAAATACTAATACTATTTTTTTTAAATAAAAAGCTTTAAAAATTTAAAACTCTAAGTAATACTTTAGAAATTAGGTTTTAGTTAACGCTAGTAAAAAAAAAGATTTAAAGATATATAGATAGTTTATTAATTTTAATAGTTAAAGCTTTTAAAAAGCTTACTAAAGGCGCTATTATTATAGTATATAAGCTTATATTAGTATAAAAAAAATACTAAGCTTTAAGCTACTAATAAAGGTACTATATATTATAAATTATATAAAAAAAATAGATATAAATAAAAAAAATATTAATAGTTAAAAAGAGCTAGTACTTAATAGCTTTAAAAAAGTTTAAAATATATAGTAATAGAAAAAAAGTATTAAAAAAAATATATATAAAAAAGGCTAGTTCTTTTTAAAGGTACTATAAAACTTATAATAAAACTAAGTATAATTTATATACCTATTAAAAAGATATATAAAAGCTAGAAAGCTTATTAAGAAAGTTTTCTAAAACCTTTAATATAAGCTAATATTATAATTTTTTATTAAAAGTTATAGTTTTAGTATAGTTTTAATAAAGTAGTACATTTAGCCTACTAGCGCGCTTATATATTAAATATATTATAGGTTTTAGTACTAATATAATAAATAAAAAAAGTATATATATAAAAAAAAAGCCTTATAATTAATAAAAAGATATTAATCTTTTTAACTTTATATACTTATTAATAGCTAATTATAAACTAGTAAATAAGTATAAAATAATATAAAAAATAGGCTATAAATTATAGTAATAGATAGGTAGAATAACTTAATTTAAGTATACTAGTAAGTAATAGTTCTATAAATACTTACTTTTCTAAAGTTTAAAATAGTTTTTATTTATTTATTTTAGTTTTAGCTATTTATATTTAGTTTAATTTAGTTTTTTTTAATTTAGAATAAGGCTTTTTAAAAAGCTTTTATATTTTTTTAAATTATATATATTTAAAAAAAAACTATTTTTAAAAAATTAAAGGTTGTTATAAGCCTAGGGCAACACCTACTAAGACCCTATAACGTTATCTAGAATAATGTTATTCCGGCTCTAGGTTAGCGTATATATACTAACCTTCCTTCCTACTTTTAGCACTTTAGTATAGATTCTCTATATAGTAATACTACTAATACTACTTACATTATTACTTTTTTATATAATTTATACTCTACTTTTTATAAATAGACTACTAACGTGCCATAGGTATAAAATAAAATTAATTTAGATTATACCTATAAGTACTAGGCTAATCCGTACTTAACGCGTAACTTAGGTAATCTAGTAGACTATATATTGCTACTAATTAGTTGCGAGACCTATATTACTATATAAACCTTTTATCTATAATTTATACTAAAAGAAAAAATGCTACCTTAGATTCCCTAAATTAGTATTATAGTATTTTCTTCTAATCCTAGTAAAGTAGGCGCCTAAAGCGCTGGTAAAGCGCCCCTACTAAAGCTTCTATTATTAACTAATAACTTATTTACTAATATATTAGATAATCTCTTTTCTAATATTTCCTACTTTTAATAATCCTTTAGTAATAAATAGTAGTATCCTAGTTTTAGTAATCCTTTAGCTAGTTTCCCTAAAAGTAAAAAGAGTATTTAGAGTATTCTACTATTATAAGCGTTATTAAATATAATTTTATAAGTATCTAAGTTTAAGATACCTAGTACGTTATAGTAAAATAATTAGTTTAATTATAACTTTAAAAAGGATAACCTTAATAGTTATAAACTCTACTTTACCTAAAAAGTTACGTTTACTTTAATTAATAGCGACGCTACTACTAGGTCCTTTTAAGAATAATCCTTAGTATAAGAATAAAATAATAATAAAGTAGATAAAAGTCGCGAGTAGATATATAGACGAAGGTTATTTTTAGGCTCTTGCCGCCTATCTGCCTATTAAATATCCTTTATTACTTAGGATCTAAAGCTAGTTTATTAAGTGTATAATAATATAGAAGTCTTAGTCTTATATTATAACGTAATTAATAATAAAACTAATAAAATTAATTAAGTTTATAATATATAGTAGTTCGCTAACGCTGTTAGCTAACACTTTAATAAATAATTTACTATTATAGTAAAATATTATAATATTAAAAGAGCCTTAGTTACTAATATAAAATAAGCTAAAACTATATTATAATAGGTGTAACTTACTACTAAAGAGCTGTAAGTAAAAAAGCAACACCTAGAAAAAAAAACTAAGGGCTCTACTACTAAATATGTAGCTTTAAAGTAAAAATTCGCTAGCTTAATAAACTACTACTAGACTAAAAAATAAAAGAATAAGTTATAATAAAGTAGGTTAAAGAAATATAAGCGTATAATTAAACGCCTAAGGGTAGGTCGCGATATATAGAAAGCTTCTATTAAATTACTATAAGCTAGGCTTACTAAAGCTAAAAATATAATCTAGTAGCTTACCTATAGGTAAGCTAAAATATCTACTTAACGCAAGCGTAGCTTTAAAGACACTTCTAAATTAAAATTAGACGTAGGTAAGATATAAGTAGTCTATAAGTAATATTTTATATATACTAATACTTTACTATTAGCGTAAGATAGTACTACCTTAATAATAGTTAAGTTAAACTTTAGATACCTAGACACCTTTATCTTTAAGGGTAAAAAGGATAAGAATATTAAGTAATAGATTACTATAGCTAAAACTAAGTTTAGAAAGTTATAGGCCTTATTTCCTAATAAGTAGGATAAAATTAAATATCTCTATAATTATACCTAAAACGCTGCTTAGGCTATTATTAACTATTAAGCGCTTAGTATACTAATAAAAAAGTAATATAGTAATTAAAAGGAATTATATAATAACTTATAAGTATTATTTAATATAGTTAATAGGTAAGGCGCTGTATTATAAGAGTTAAGTAAAGGTAAGCTTTACTAAAAAGATAATAAGTTTATTAGCTTATAGCTATTATAATTTAATAACGCTACAGCTTATATAGACTTTTTCTAATACTAAAAGATCTTTTATATAATATAATAGATTAGCTAGAAATATAAAAGCGCTACTACTAATAAAGTAGTTACTAAAAAGACCTAGTTAAGCTTCTAATAACGTATATAAAAGGTTAAACTTTATTACTAAGTAGCGTATTCTAATAATAGTAATAATAATAACTTTAATAAGAAGGATTCTAAGAACTCTTTATAAAATAAAAGTAAAAGGTCTACGTAAGTTAATAAGTACTACCGCATTTTTTAATAATTTAAAATTATTAAAAAGAAGAAGCTATACGCTTATTATTTTAAAATAGGGTATAAAGCTAAAGATTCTAAAGCTCTATATACTAGATAAAAAAAAGCTAAGTTTAACTTTAAGACTAATAACCTAGCATCCGCAGATTTTATTAAACTTAATACATCTAAATAGGCTAGTAAATAGGTAGGGGTTGGGTTAGGGTTAGGGTCTTATATAAGCTAACCCAACCCTAACCTAACTCTAACCTAATTTTTTCGCACTAGTAATAGGTAGGGGTTAGGTTAAGGTATAAAAAAATTAGGTTAGGGTTAGGTTATAAAATCTAGGTACTCTTAGGTCTTACTAATTATAATATATAATATATAATAAATTACTTAATTAAGAAGTAATAGTAATAAATAAGCGTAATAAATACTTTCTTTTTATATATATATTTTATAAATTACAATATTTAATACAGCTTAGTAAGCTAATATATATTAAATATATATTTTAAGTATATACCTATTTAGGTACCCTAACCCTAACTACTACTTAGGTCTATACGGCTTCTACCTAACTACTACCTAAGCTTTAATTAACCCTAACCTAACCTCTACCTAAGCTTTAATTAACCTTAACTTAACTACTACCTAAGGTTAATGCAGCCCCTACCTAAACTAACCTAACCCTAAGGTAGAGCTACCTATTTACTAGCCTAAGAGATTTATAGTACTCTCCTAGCGCTAGGTTCTATACTTCTTTAATATATTATAATTTTAGCTACCTATTTAGAAGTTAAGCTATAAAGACCTAAACTACTATTATAACTAACGTACGCCTTATAAATAAAATTCACTTTACTAGTTACTAGATACTATAATAGTACTAGAGTAAAAATACTTCCTAGTTTAGATTATACTAGTATAATAGTAAATTAGAAGTTTATTATAATATATAAACTTAATATAATAAAGGTTACTAAGCTAGTATTCTTAAAGCTTACTAAAAGTAAAGTTATAGGTATAATAAATACTATAGTAAGAGTAAAGTACTAGATAGGTAACTATATTACTTAGGCTAGTAAATAGGTAGCTCTACTCTAGGGTTAGGTTAGTTTAAGTAAGGGCCGTATTAACCTTAAATAGTAGTTAGGTTAGGGTTAATTAAAGCTTAGGTAGAGATTAAGTTAGGGTTAATTAAAGCTTAGGTAGTAGTTAGGTAAAGGCCGTACGGACCTAGATAGTAGTTAGGGTTAAGGTACCTAAATAGGTATATACTTAAAATATATATTTAATATATATTAGCTTACTAAGCTGTATTAAATATTATAATTTATAAAATATATATATAAAAAAAAAGTATTTATTACGCTTATTTATTACTATTACTTCTTAATTAAGTAATTTATTATATATTATATATTATAATTAGTAAGACCTAAGGGTACCTAGATTTTATAACCTAACCTTAACCTAATTTTTTTATACCCTAACCTAACCCCTACCTATTACTAGCGCGAAAAAATTAGGTTAGGGTTAGGTTAGGGTTAAGTTAGCTTATATAAAACCTTAACCCTAACTTAACCCCTACCTATTTACTAGCCTAATATTACTAAGAATTAGGTATAGATTTATAATATTACTAAAATAGATTTAATTCTAGGGATACTATAGTTTAAGTAATATAACCTATAGGTGTCTTAGATAGCAAAGATATTTATATTAGGATCTAATTACTATATTTAAAACTACTTACTATATAGAAAAGCTATTACTATCTATTACTTTAAAAAAGGTACTAGCTAGTATAAAATACTTTAACCTACCCTATATAAATTAGCTATTATAAATATTATTATAGTCTCTATAAAAGTAGCAGTATTATATATAGCTTAATTAAATATAAAATATATATAGATGTTACTTAAGCATTTTAAAAGGTTTACTAACGCAGTAGATACCTACGTAGCTATATATACTATAATTAAGTAAAAAAACTTTAATAAATTTTATAAGAAGCTAAACTACCCTTACCTAACGCTAGAAAAATTAAAGTAAAAAATCCCTCCTAAATACTACTATATTATTAATCTCTAGGATCTAAAGAAGGCGTTAGCCTTTTTTTTATATAGACCTAAAGTTAATTATAAAATTAAAATTTAGCCAGGCGCTCCCCCTATATACTATAAGTTATAGGGTATAAGTTAATAAAAGATACTTATATTATAAAACTATCTTTATAATAAACTAAATAAAAGCTATATTTATAGTAGTAAGTCTCTATACGTAGTACTAGTTTTAGTTATTAAAAAACCTAGTAGTAGCTTACGTATTTATATTAATTACTACTAATTAAATAGTATTATAATTAAAAATAGAAATATTCTTCTTAGGATCTAAAAAACTTTAGCTAGAATAAGTAAGGTATAGGTTTTTTTAAAATTTAACATTATTATTACCTTTAATAAAGTTTATATTAAAAAGAAAAACTATAAAAAAATAGTATTTTTTATAAAGTTTAGGCTATTTAAATATATTATTATACTATTTAGATTATATAACGCACCCGGCACGTTTTAAAGATAGGTAAACACACTACTATAAGAATATCTAAATAATTTTTACTTTACTTATAGTAATAATATCCTAGTATTTAGTAATAATAAGAAAAAGTATATAGCGTATTATCTAAAAGTACTTAACTATCTCTATAATACTAGACTATACCTAGATACTAATAAAAGTAAGTTTAACGTACGCTGTATTAAATACCTAGGATTAATACTAACCTATAATAAGTTAGAAATAAACCTAGATAAAGTAAAGGTAGTAGCTAATTAGGCTATACTGCGCTCTATTAAAGATATACAAGTATTTATAAAATTTACTAACTTTTATAAGTAGTTTATTTATACTTTTTTAAAAATAGTATAGCTGCTTTATAATATTGTACAGCGTAAAAATAAGAGGCTTCTATATTATTAGGACGCACTAGCTAAAGAAGCCTTTATTATACTTAAAAAGGCCTTTACTATAGTACTAGTACTTATATATTTTAACCTAAATCTACCTATTACGTTAGAGATAGACGTTAGCAACTAGGTTATTTCTATAATTATAAGTTAAAAGTATAATAATATTTTATAACTAGTAGCGTACTTCTTAATAAAAATAAGCCCTATTAAAACTAACTACGCGATATATAATAAAAAGTTACTTACTATTATTAAAGCGTTTAAAAAATAGAGGCTAAACCTAGTAGGTATACTTAATTCTATCTAAGTCTTTTTAGATTATAAAGCCTTAGAGTAGTTTATATTTTTTAAAGAGCTTAATTATTAATAAGCCTACTAGGCTAAATTCTTTACTAAATTTAACTTTATTATTTAATATAGGCCTAGTAAATAGAGTATAAAACCTAATAGCTTAATATAATAACTAAGAGACATCTTAATTAATATAAATAATAATTAGATCTAGTATTAAAGGTAGACGGTACTACTACTATATAACGTTAAATTATCTTTAGCCGTAGTCTATATTATTATAGTTAAATTTAAAATATTAATAATAATAGTTAATTAGATTACTTATAAGCTTTATCTACTTAGTAAGTAATTATTTATAGATATTATAGACGCTAATAAGGATATCGCGCTAGTTAAAAAAAGGAATAATAATAAAAATACTACTAATTTTTAACTACTTTTAGATAAAATTAAATAAGCTTTAGAAATGGACGTAGTTATTACGTAGGTAACTAAAGCTTTAAATAATAAACTTTATAAACTACCTATAAGTTTTATTAAAAATTATAGCCTATAAATTAAACTAAAAAACTATAAGGTTAAAGATAGATTACTCTACTATTATAATTAATTACTTATTCTAGAAGATTTTCCTCTATAAACTAAAATTATTAAGCTATATTATAAAACTCTCCTAGCTAGCTATAGTAGTAAACACTCTACCTATTATAAGCTAAGTAGACACTACTATTAGCCTAATATAATAAATATAGTAGCCTAATTTATAAAAAACTATTTACTATATATAAAAGGAAAATCCTATAGAAAAAGTAAATATAGATACCTTAACTTATTACTAATCCTAAATACTTACTAAACATTAATATTAATTAACTTTATTACTTTTCTACTACTATTAGTCTAAAAAGGTAGAACTTATAGATAT
Source organism: Periconia macrospinosa (assembly GCA_003073855.1). Taxonomy (NCBI): domain Eukaryota; kingdom Fungi; phylum Ascomycota; class Dothideomycetes; order Pleosporales; family Periconiaceae; genus Periconia; species Periconia macrospinosa. The sequence continues at coordinate 118,708 of KZ805398.1, forward strand.
ATTATAGTTATTATTAACTAGCTATTTAAGAAAAAAAAGTTTATCCTTTTAGAAAATCTAAAGGTAGAGATAATTATATAAGCCTTTATTAAGTACGTTTAAAAAAAGAAAAAATTCCTAAGTAATATTATTTCTAATTATAGTACTTAGTTTATTTTCTACTTTTAGAAAAAGTTTTACTAAAAAGTTAGGGTTAAACCTTTACTATCTACTAGCTATTACTTAGAGACTAATAGCTAAACTAAAATTACTAATACTTAGCTTAAGGCGTATATTAAAGTATACGTATATTATAATTAACGCAACTAGGCTAAATTACTCCTATTTACTAAATTTACTACTAACTTTAAAAAATTATTATTAATTAGTCTATCTCTATTTAAAGTAATAAAAAGTTACTAGCTATATAATAGGTCTAAGCTTTTAGTAAAAAGTTTACCTAAAGAGCTAGTAAAAAAAGCTTTACGTAATACTAAAGCAGCTAACGCACTTTTATAATAACTTTAGAACTTACGTACTTTCTTAAAATAGAATATTACTTAAATTAATAAGTATATATAGTACTTTGCTAACCTCTTATAGAAGTAGGCGCTACTATATAAAGCTAGTAACTAAGTTATATTAGATACGCGTAACGTACGTATTAAAAAAAAAGCTTATAGGCTATTACTTAAAAATTTAAAACTATTTTAAATTAGTAAAGTACTATATAATAGTAAAGCTATATAACTTAATTTTAGTAAAAGTAATTTCTATAACCTCTACCTAGTGTTCTACCTATAGCTATTATACCTATATAACGCGTAGCCCTTATTTAGCTAGTAATAGAAACCTTAAAAACCTATTACTATTAATAATAATAATAAGCCTATATATAAAGTTACTAAAATTATTAATTTAAAAATTAATTACTAATATAAGGACCCTATTAATAGTTATAAGGGTATGCTATTTTATAAGATTAGGTAGATAGAATAGGACTAACCTAATTAGATTCTATATATAAATATAGTTAAATATTAAAACTTATTATAAAAATACTATAAAAGATATTCTAAAAAGCTAGAATTAATAGTATACTTTAATTAATAGGTAGAAAGTATTACTATACTTTAGGTTAACTATAGTAAACTCTTAATAAATTAGATAGAGTAATAGGCTAGTTAAAACTTTAGTAAAAAGCTATAGCTAGAAGCTACGTAAAGTACTTAGTTTAGTTAAATCTTTAATTTTAATAGTTATATAAAAACTAGTTATTATCTTAATATAATCCTATAATAGGTATTAAGGTTTTTATTATAATAAACACTAACGCCTATTATTATTATTATTATTTTCTTTTTTTTTCTTCTTATATTTAGGCGTTTATAAAAATTAGAACTATTTTTTTTTTTTTTTTTTTTTTTTACCTATAAAGGGTCTCTTTTTTATTATAATACCTAGCTTTATATAGTACACTATCTATAAATATATATATATTTATTTATTTTAATTAGTGTAGGGACACGCTAATAGTTTAGGGGAAGAATAATATTATAGGCCTAGGGTAACACCTACTAAAACCCTATAACGTTATCTAGAATAATATTATTTTAGCTCTAGGTTAACGTATATATACTAACCCTTCTTTCTACTTCTAGTACCTTAGTATAGATTCTCTATATAGTAATACTACTAATACTACTTATACTATTACTTCTTTAAAAAGGTCTACTAGCCTAAACTAAGTTAAACTATAATAATATTTTTTTTTTAAGTAAGTTTACTTTAAACTTAAAAGTATAAAAGCTATTTTACTAGGTTTTTAATAAAAAAAAACTAATAAATATTTATTAAGGCTAATTTATAAGTAAAAAAAATTTTAAATACTAAGTTTAGCTATTTAGGTAAAAGTAAGTAAAAGTAAAAGTAAAAGTTACTATTTTATTAAAGTTAACTTAACCTATATAATAGTAATAAGTAAAAAAGTTTTTACTAATATAGCTAAGTATAAAAAGCTAGTAGTAAGTTTTTTACTTTTTTTTACTTTTATATTTTACTTTTACCTATACTTTTTTAAAATAAATAATTAATATTAAATATACCTTTTTTTTAATAATATTTTAGTAATACCTAATAAATTTTAAAAAAAATATAAGCTACTTTTTTTAGTTTAAAAGAGTTTAGTTAATATAGTACTAAAAAAGTAGAAGTTACTAGCTTTAAAAAATATTAAAAGTTTAAATATTTTTTATAAAATTAACTTTAATAAAACTTACTTAAATATATAGTAAAAAAAAATATTTTTAAAAAATATATAAATTATTTTACTTTACTATAAATAATTATAAAAAATAGGCTATAAATTATAGTAGTAAATAGGTAGAATAATTTAATTTAAGTATACTAGTAAGTAATTATTTTATAAATACCTACCTTTCTAAAGTTTAAAACTACTTTTACTTATTTATTTTAGTTTTAGCTATTTATATTTAGTTTTATTTAGTTTTTTTTAGTCTAAAATAAAGCTTTTAAAAAAGCCTTTATACTTTTTTAGTTTATATATATTTAAAAAAAACTATTTATAAAAAGTTAAAAGTTTATTAGTTTAGACTAAGTTAAACTATAATAATACTTTTTTTTTTTAGATAAGTTTATCTTAAACTTAAAAAAGTAAAAGCTATTATATAAAGCTTTTTATAAAAAAAAACTAATAGGTATTTATTAATAGTAGTTTTTAAGTAAAAAAAAATTCTAAATACTAAGCTTAGCTACTTAGGTAAAGGTAAATAAAAGTAAAAGTAAAAATTTCTATTTTATTAAAGTTAACTTAGCCTATATAGTAGTAATAAGTAAAAGATCCTTTACTTATATAGCTAAGTATAAAAAGCTAATAATAAACTTTTTACTTTTTTTACTTTTATATTTTACTTTTACTTATACCTTTTTAAATTAAATACTTAATATTAAATATACTTTTTTTTAAATAATATTTTAATAATACTTAATAGATTTTAAAAATAATATAAGCTATTTATTTTAGTTTGAAAAAGTTTAATTAATATAGCGCTAAAAAAGTAAAAGTTACTAGCTTTAAAAAATATTAAAAGCTAAAATATTTTTTATAAAATTAACTTTAATAAAACTTACTTAAATATTTAGTAAAAAAAAATATTTTTAAAAAATATATAAATTATTTTACTTTACTATAAATAATATATAAAAAATATTATAAAATTAATTAGATAGTTTAAAAAAAAGTTATAAAAAGAAATTTTTAGCTATATACTTTATAGCTATATTTCTAAAAGTATTTATAGTATAAAATTTAAAATATTTTATAAAGGTAGTTATAACTATTTTTATTATATTAGTATATAAGCTAATTATTACTATATAAGTAAAATTAAATTAATTTAGCTTAGTCTAAATACTAATAGTTTAAATAAATTAAAGCTAATAATATTTCTATAGTTATAGCCTATATTAAAATAATATTTAGTAATAATACTTTTATTTTTTTTTAAAGTTACTTATAAAATACTTTTAGATCTTTAATAAATTAGCTAAAAAAATTTTTACTAAAAAGAATAAAAATTAAATTATAGTAGTTAAATATTTTAAAATTACTAATATAGTATATACTACTAATAAATTAAAAAAAATATATAACTATTACTATTTATAAGTACCTAGTTTAGATAATTTTATTTTAATTTATATTAATTATTTTTTAAAAAAAAGTATAGTAAAGTTTAAAATTTAAAAAAATTTTTTTTTTATAATAAAGTTTATTAGGCTAATATATTTTTTTTATTATAGATTTTAGTTTTAAAAAAAAAGTAAAAATTATTTAAAAATACTACTTCTAAAATAAATAAAAAAAAAAGTTATTAAACTTAATATATCTAAAAAAAATATATTATAATTAACTTAAACTAACTTAAATAGAACTCTACTTTTTTTAGTTATATAAATTTTAAGCTCTAAAGTTAAGTTTTTTTTTTAGATATTTAAGTTAGTAAATTAAAAAAAAAGTCTAAAAATAATAGTAATATAGATAGTAGTTTTAGTAAAAAGTTTAAAAAAGTAGTTAAAAAGTATTTTTTTATAATTAAAATAAAGTTTAATTTAGTAAATTAAAAGCTTAAAACTTATAAAATAAATATCTAAAAACTTTAAATAGTTATTATTACTAAAGCGCGTATATTTAATTTAGCTAAAAAAGCTAAAAATTATATTAAAGTAGTTAAAGCTAAACTAGCCTAAATTACTAATAAATTAAACTATTTAACTTTAGTTATTTAATATAAAAAACAAAGTTTTAAAAATAACTTTAGTAGAGTTAATAAAAAAATAAGCCTAAAAAATTTAATATTTTAAAAAAATAAAAAATTAATAGTTTTATACTATTACTTTTTTATTAAAAATAATAAAAAATTTTTTTTTTTTAGCTTTTAAAAAATTAAAAAAATAAAAACTAAATTAAATTAAACTAAAGAAAGCTTAAGTAAAATATTTTTAAATCTAAATTATTTTATTAATTTAAATAATTTTTTATAAATTATTAAAGTTTTTTTTAAATAAAATATAGTTAAGTTTATTATTAATTTTATTAAAAGTTTTACTAAATAGGTTTTTAGTTTAAAAGCTAATAGGCTTTTATTTTTTATATATTTTTCTAATTAAAGTAAAATATAAAAGATTTAGATATTTTTAGCTAGTTTAAAAAATATTTAAAAAAAAATAAATAATATTTAAGCTTTTTCTAATAAAGTAACTAAAAAAAAAACTTATTATTTTTAAAAAAAGTTTTAATTTTTTAAAAGCTTATATTAAAAATTTTTTTTAACTAGTTATTTAAAGTTAGTATTATTTATAAAATACTAACAAAATTAAATTTATTTAAGTAGAAGTAAAATTAGCTTAAAAAAGCTTATATTAAAGTAGTTTTTTTAAAGAATAGACTAGTATACGCTTTAAATAGCTATTTTATTAAGTAATCTTTTAATTAAGTTAATTTAAATTAGTTTTAATTTATTTATATTATAAGTTTAATTTATTAAAAAAGCCTTTTAAAAAATATTTTATTAAAGTAAAAAATACTTTAGCTATACTTAATAAGTATTTAAATATTAATAAATAATATATAATTAAGTAGCTTATAAATATTTTTAATAAGTATATTTTAACTAAGTATTTATTAAATAATTATATAGGTACCTTTTAGATAAAAGTTAAAACTATTAAAAGTTTAAAAAGTTTATACTTATTATTTACTACTTTAGCTTAATATTTAAAAAATCTATTTAAATTAAATAAAACTAATTTAATTATATTTAGTATTTTTAGTAAAAGAGATTCTATAAAGACTTTTAAAAGTTTTTTTCTAAAATATATAAATAAAGCTATTTATACTTAAAAGCTAAAGTTAGTTAATTTTTATAAAAGCTTTAAATATAGTATATTAGATAATTTTATTATTAAAAAAAGTTTAAAAATCTTTATATATAAACTAAAAAATTATTCTAAGTATAAAAATAATAAAAAAAAAATAAGTTTAATAATTTTAAGTAGAAGTAAAGTAATTTTATATAGTTTTAATCTAGTCTAAAATAGTATATAAGTTTATATAATTTTTCTAGTTTTTTAAAAGTTTTTAAAAAAAAAGTTTCTAGTTTTTTTAAAGTATAGTTTTAAGTTTATATTAAAAAGTTATAGTTTACTTTATAAAAGTTTAAAAAAGCTTATTTTAAATTAGTCTAGATTAGACTATAATAAAAGTATAAAAATTAAAAAATAAAAAAATTTTTTTTTTTATTTTTTTTTTAGTAGGTGTTTTTATTATTTAACTAGTTTTATAATTTTATTACTTTTTTTTACTTTATTTAAAAATTTTTTTATTATATTTAAGTTAATTTTTTATATAAAAAACTACTTATTATTAAAGCTATTTTAACTTTTATAGCTAACTAGGTATTTTTTTATTTTATTTTTTATATAGCTTTTTTTAATATTTTTAATTTTATATATATTAGGCTTTTTTTTACTAATTATAAATAGTTTAAATAGTTATACTTTATTAGAGTTTTTATAAAACTTATTTAAAAGTAATATATAAAAAACTAAATAAATAGTAAGGTAAAAAAGTAGCTTTAGTTTATAAGTTACTAAACTAATATATTTTAGTATACTATATTTAATTCTTTTTATATTTAACTTTTTATATAGTTTTTTTATTATAATATTTTTTATATTTAACTATATTTTTTTTTTAAGTTTTAAAATTAAAAGGTTTTTTTTTAAACTTATTATAGTATTTAGCTTAATACTTTTAAGCCTTTTAAAACTTATTTTTAAAATATTATTTTATTTTTTAAAAAACTTAGGTATATAAATAAGCTATATAATAAGTTAGTATAAATTTTTTAAATTTAAGTTAATTTAAATATATTATTAAGTTACTAAAAGTAGCTTAAAATAAACTAATTTCTATAGTTTAGTATACTAAATTATTATAAGCTAATTTTATTATAACTAGCTATTTTATTTAGTTATTTTATTTATAATTATAATAAACTTAAAAATACTATTTTATTATTTAGTTTTATATTTTAGTTTAGCTATTTATTTATAAGTAAAAAGTAATTAAAAGTTTTATTTTTATTTTTAACTTATTATAAAAAATACTTTAGTATTTTTTAGTAAAAATAGTTTTTTTATTATTAATTATAAAAGAAATATCTTTATAATATTACTAAATTTATTTTTATATTAATATTACTAGTTTAAAAGCTTTAATTTTTTTAATTATAAAAAAATAGTAACTTATAAAAGTATATTTATTTACTATTATAAAAATACTATTATAAACTATTTTATTATAAAAGCTTTTAGGTAAATTTATAATAAAGTTTAAAAATATATTTATTTATAACCTTTTTAGCCTTAATAATAGAACTAGTTTTTTATACTTAGTATATTTATTTAGCTTTATATATTTATAAGTATTATAAGTTTATATATAGTTTTTTATATACTTACCTATTTTAGACTAATAATAGTTTTTTTAAATTTTTTTAAAAATTTAAATAAACTTAAAATAGCTTACTATAAAACTATTATAGTTTTTTTTTAAAATTTTTAGTTTATAGCTTTTTAAAATATATAGCTTTTACTTATATTTTTATAATTTATTTTTATTAGTTTAGCTATACTTTAATAATAGATTTTTTAGCTTTATACTTTTAAAAATATTTTTTAATATAATTATTTTAAAGTTTATTTTTTATAGTTTTTTAATTTTTTTAATTAGTTTACTAGTTTTTAATTCTATACTTTAAAGCTAAACTAAGCCTATTTTTTAACTAATTTTTATTTATTAATTTTTTAAAAAATAAAATATACTTTTAGTATCATAAAATTAAAGTTTAGTTATTTTTTTAAAGCTTATAATATTATAGTTTAGCTTAAATTAGTTTTTTTTATTAGTTTATAGTTAGGCTATTTAAATAAAGTATTTACTAAGTTTATAATATTTAGTTTATATATAATTTTAAAGTTAAAAGCTACTAACTACTTTACCTAATAAATTTAATATTTAATTAATTAAGTTATAGTTATAAATTTCTATAAATTATAGTAATTTATAAATATATTAATTAAAGTAATTAATTTTTAAAAAAAGGATTATTAGTATTTAAAAGCGTTTACTATAATAAATAACTTTTAATTATAAATAGTATAGTTTTTTTTAGTAAAGCTTATTTTTTTTAAATAAAATACTACTAGGTACTACTAATTTTTTTTAAATTTATTTTACTTAATTTAGCTTAAAATACTTAAAATAGTAAATTTTAAAGTATTTATTTTTACTTTAATAGGTTTTTATAAATTAAAATAAATAAATAAAAATTTTTTTTAAATTTTTTTTTTTAAGTTTTAAAAAGATTTTTTTACTTTAAAAAAAAGTAAAATTAATATAAACTTTTTTTTATATTATTTTACTTTTTTAATTATTAGTTTATTTTTTTTTTTAGTATAGCTATATAAAGTAATAGTAATTTATAAAAAACCTTTTATAAATTTTTTATAGTAGTTTATAAAATTTAAAAAAATTTAGATTTTATAAATACTAGTTAATTTTAGCTATTTTTAAATTATTTTAATTTTTTTTATAGATACTATATAGCTAAAATATTTTACTTAATTTATATAAAACTTATATTTATTTAATTTAGTATATAGTTTATTATTTTTAAAGTATTAAAAAACTATATATATATATATATATATATTTAATATAGTTTTTTTTAGTTTAAAAAAATATAAGTATATTATCTAACTAATAAATATAATATATATTAAAAATATTAACTAAAGCTATATTAATTATAAATTTAAAAACTATAAGTATATTAGTTAGCTTAAAAAAAACTATAGTATATTTAAAATATCTATATTTAGTATAAAATATAGTTTTTTACTTATTTTTTAGTTTAATTTAAATTTAATAAAATATATTTTAAAAATTTAGCTTAGTAAAGTATTTAAAATAGCTTAGTTTATTTAAAAACTTTTAAATTAAAAGTAAAAAGTATTTATTTTTAATAATTATATTATTTAAGCTTTAATAGTTTATATAAAGTTTTAGTTTATTATTTTTTTTTATAAAAAATACTTTTATACTAATTAAAAAAGTTAACTTTTTATTTAGCTTTTAGTTAGGTACTTATTAATATATTTTTTAAAAGTTTTTATTTTTAGTAAAAAAAAGTTATATAGTTATTTATATAAAAGTTATTTTTTTTTTATTAAACTAATATTTAAAGTTACTTTTTTTATTATAGTAAACTTTTTTACTTTTTTTTTATTAAAGATATTTTAATAATTTTTATATTTTTCTAGTAAATTATATTTTTAATTAACTTTATTTAATTTAGTTTTATTTAAGTAAATAGCTTAAAAGTTTTTATAGTTTAAGTAAACTAATTTTATAAACTTTTTATAAAATAAAATATTTATTTAGAAGTTTTTTTTACTTTTTTTATTTATAGAAAAAAGTTTTTAGCTTAAAGTTAAGTATAAAGTTTTAATATTTAAGTTAAGGCTAGCTAAATACTATATTATAGCTAACTAGTTTACTTATAATAAATATATTTAGTTTTTTTTAAATTTATTTATTTTAATTTAGTATTTTATAGAATTTTTAAGCTTTACTTTTAATATATAAAAATTAACTATTTAAAGTTTAAAAACTTATTTTATAAAGTTATATAATTATTTTAGATTTTTTTATATATATTTTATTAATAATATTAATTTTATAACTAAAGTTTACTAAAGTTATTTTTAATTAAAGTAGTTTTAAAAAGTTTTTTAAAGTTATTTATATTATAATATACTATAATAGGTACTTTAATAGAATTTTTACTATAAAAAAAAGTATTAAACTATTTATAGTAATAATAATTAAACTAAAAAAATTCTATTATTTTTTTTTAATAAAGTAATAAATTATTTTAAAAATAGGTTTTAAGCTTTTAATAAAAAGTACAATATTTTTTTTATATTTTTTTATAAAATAGCTTAGTTTATAATAGATATAGTAGTTTTTTTTTTTTTAATTATATTTTTTTATTTTATTATTTTTTTAGTAGTATTTTTTTTAAAAATAAGTATTATTATAGTTTAAAAGTTTTTTAAATTTATACTTTTTATTAACTTTAATAAAGGTATTTTTTTTTATAAAGTACTTTTTTTATAAAGTACTTTTTTAATAAAATATCTTTATATATAGTATAAGTTTAAATTTTTAAAAATTTATAGTTAAAATAAAACTTTTTAAAAAGTTTTAGCTTAAACTATTTTTATTTACTTCTAAATTTTTAATACTAAATTAAGTTAACTTAAGTTTTAAAAAATTTAATTAATATTTATTTAATAGCTATAATAAAAAAATATAATTAAATTAAATTTTTTATAGTATTTAAGTATTTATAAATATAGTTTTTATTTAAATTATTTAAAGTATTTTTTTTATTAATATTTTACTATTAAAGCTATAAAATATATAATAGTTTAATATAATTTTAGTTTAGCTTTTACTTAATAGATTTAAGTCTAAAATATACTATATACTTTTATTTATAGCTTATTTTAAGTATATTTTAAAAAGCTAATTTGAATTTATTTTAAATAATATTTTTTAAATTTATAGTTTTTATAATATTATTCTAAATATTTTATACTTTAAAAAATAAGTAGTATTAAATAAATTTTATTTTATTTTAGTTATTATAAAAATAAACTAAGCTATTAATATAGTTTTTTACTAGTTAAATTTAGTTATAATATTTATATATACTATTTTTAATATATATATTAAGTATACGTAGCTTTAAAAAATAGTAAGCTATACTACTATATAATAGGTAGTATTAAAATAAACTATTTTTAGTATTAAAAGTTTATTAACTTAAGTTAAAGTTAAATATATAAAAAATAGAAATAGTTAAAACTAAACTAGTCTAAGCTAAATCTAATAAAGTTTATAAATTTTATATAATTTTTTTTTATTTTTAAAAGTTTAAATAGCTTTTTATTATTTAAAATAAATAATATAATTTTAAATTTTTTTAACTTTTTTATTAAATTTTTTAAAGTTAAATAGTAAAAAAAAGTTATTTTTAGCTTAAATAGTACTAAGCTTACTTAGGCTATTTATATTTATATTTAAAAAAAATATAAAGCGTCTAAATTAATTTATTTTAAATTTAAATAGTTTAGAAGTTTTAGTAGTATTTTAAAAATATATTATTATTATTTAATTTAATAAAAGTAAAATATTTTTAATTTAAATTATTTATAGTATTTTTTAAAGTAGATATTTAATTATAAAAAATAAGTTATAAACTATAATAATAAATAAGTAAAATAACTTAATTTAAGTATACTAATAGGTAATTATTTTATAAATACCTATTTTTTTAAAATTTAAAATTACTTTTACTTATTTATTTTAGTTTTAGCTATTTATATTTAGTTTTATTTAGTTTTTTTTTAATTTAGAATAAAGCTTTTAAAAAAACTTTTATACTTTTCTAGTTTATATATATTTAAAAAAAACTATTTATAAAAAGTTAAAAGTTTACTAATTTAAACTAAGTTAAATTATAATAATAATATATAAGAAATATTATAGAATTAGCTAAATAGCTTAAATTAAAGTTATAAAAAACTATTTTTAGCTATATATTTTATATCTATATTATTAAAAGTATTTATAGTATAAAATTTAAAATATTTTATAAAAGTAATTATAACTATTTTTATTATTATAATAAATAATATTTATAGTAAGTATTAAACCTAGATAAAAAAAAATATCTAAAATAAGAAAAAGACTAAAAAGGCGGGCTACCTAGATACTAAAAAATTATAGTATTATTACTAAAACTATAGGTCTTAGTTATATAACTAATATTATATAGTGTTACAGCTGTGCCTTATAGAATTACTTTTAGCACTTATAATAAGTGTAATTTTAATAATTACTATAAGTAGCATACTGTAGATAAGGACTAGGATCTTAGACTAGAAATAGATTATAATATAAACACGTAATAGGAGGTTATGTAACGGCTCTATAACTCTATAAACGCTAAGGAACATAGAAACATAGAGATATCTCTATAAGCTCTATTACTCTGCATACACATAGAGTAATAGAGATATAGAGTAATAAAATTCCTTTAGTATATAGTAGACACATATTACGCTTATTAGATAGTTCTTATTATTAATTTAATCTTTTAACTATAGAGCTACTTTACTTTTAATATCTATTATTTAGAATCTATATTATATTATACCTATTAATAGTTACTAACTACTACCTATCTACGTGATATTATACTTCTATTACTCCCTTTTACACTAACCTTAGTAACCTACCTAAGGCTAAGGCAGGTCCTTAACATTTTAATAATTAAGTTTTAGAAAAGCTAAAGTGTAAGTAGCGCACAGTCTAAGCTAAAATAATATCTATAGGATAACACTACGGAAAAACTTCTATATTAGCGCATAGCTTAGATGCTACTAATATAGCTAAGCTTAAAGTAATAGTTAATAAGTTTAATGTAAAAAAAGAAAAACTAAAATAAGTGATTTAAGCGCTCCTAATTTAGAATAAGGAACTCTAGGACTATTTAATTTAGAATAAAGTATAAATCAAGACACTTAATTTTAGATAAAAAGTTAATTTAAACATTTTTATATAATTTAAGAACTAAGCTACTAAGAAACCTATTAAGTTACTAGAACTTAAAAAGTTTAACAGAACCTATAGTAAGCTTAGAAGATTCCTCTTAACGGCTACTTTACATCTTAACCTAAATATATAAATTAAGACTAAAATATAGAAAGTATAGTATATATTAGCACATTTTAAGAATAAGGCAACTAACTAGTTTAAACCTTATAATACAGATTACTAAATAAACGTAGTAGATAAATAAAAGGTAGAAACTATAGCTATTTTTAGTAACTATAAGTACTTTATCTAGAAACTAAAAAGCGCTTTTAAAGATAAGAACGTTAAGAAAAGGTCCGTAAGGCTACTCTTTTAACTTAAATAAACTAAAAGATTACTAGACTATATCTTAACCTTTAAGTAGCTCTTAATAAACACTAACTAGAATAAGAAGTTACTTATAGATAGGTTCTATAAAGGACTTAAGTTAGATATCTAATACGAGATAATTTATATAGAGGAACTAACAACTCTTAATACTTTAAAGAAATAGGTAATAATAATTAATAATAGGCTACACTAGTAGCAATAGAATTAGCCTAGGTATAGCTAGAATAACTAGGACTAGAGAGATCTTATAATCCTTAATGCGAATAAAGATAAGAAGTCTAAGAAAAAGGACTTTAAATACTTTAATTATAGTAAGAAAGGCTACTACGCTAAGAACTATAGAAGTAAGAATAGCTCTAAACGGGATAAGAGGAAGAAAGACCTTAAATACTATAACTATAGAAAGAAAAGATATTTTGCTAGGGAATATTATAGTAAAAGAAAAAAAAACTAAAATAAGACTTCTAAAGATAAAAAGCCTAAAGAGGAAGGATCTAAAAAAAAGATCGCGGTAAATAGTAAATATACTAGACTATACTAGACCTATTACTATAAAGACGACTACTTAATATATATTAAAGCTAAATAAGGGAATAGCTGGTTTCCTAAGGGAACACGTAAGAAAATAGTAGCAAGTAAAGATAGAACCCGCAAATAGGTAGAATCTAGAAAGGAGATTAATATAAAGTTAGAGGACACTATTAAATACCTTATACTAACGCTATTAGCTATAATTAAAAATAAAAGCTTTTCTAAAACTAAGAGTATAGAAATAGAAGAATAGCGTGAGCCGAAATAACAATTAAAGGACGTGGAATATACCTTGATCCTAGGGAACTAAAGTATAAATAACAATAAAGGACTAGAATCTAAATAGAGATTTATAGAAAGAAGTAAATATATAATAATAATTAAAGAGGTATATAAATAATAGAAGATTTGTTACCCTATAAACACAAGGTTTATATTATTCTAAAACTAGGTTAAGAATAAATTTATAGCAGTAACTAACATGCTAGATTAATAAGAATAGAAGTAACTTTCTAAGAAAATAGACTGGATTAATAACGCCTACACGCTAAGAAAAATTATTAAATACTATATAGCGGTTAAGGACGAACTAAACGACGACACGTACTAGAAAAGGGATAATGTTAGGATCTAGAGAAAGCACCCTGTATACTATAAGGTGGCCTGGGTGTTATGCATTAAAGTAAGCTATAGAATGCACGAAACCCTAAAAAGGAAATATAAGGTATAGCCTGTACGAAAAATTGGCTACGGCCTAGATGAAGCTATTACTGTAGAAAAGGTCTACGGGTGGTATCCTATATTAAGGTGGAAAGGACACCTAATAATAGAGCTAGGGCTAAATCTGCTAATACTATATGTAATAGGAAGACTATAGTATAAATGCACATTTAATAAATGCGCTAAACATATTAAGTAAAAGAAAAGGATAATATATTAGCTAAAACTAGAAAAAGTATAAGGAAACATAGGCCTACACGTAATAACAAATAGAGTTTACTAAGGAAAAAGAATTTAAATTATAATTAATAGCGGAGCAACACAGAACTTTATTTTAAAAGTATTTATAGAAAAATAAGTAATAAGGTATACTATAAAGAAGTACCTTAGACAACTCTACACTATTAAAGGGAACCCGTTCTAGGAGCTAATATAATTTAAGATAAAACTTTTAACACTTATCTTAGAAGGATTAGAACTTTACAATACCGTAATAGATATAACCTAGATTAATAATAAATAAGACGTGATTTTTAAAATACCTTAGTTAAGAATAATAAACCTAGACATAAATTAGTAGATAGGAGAAATTAGATACTAAAACGAAAGGCTAAAAGCAAATATCAAGCTATACGTTAGGAAATTCCCTAAGGAATATAAAAAATAGGAAAAGCTACTCTAGGAACTAGAGGGTTACCTCCTAGAATATAAAGAATAGGATATTGAAATTTAGCTAGAAGAAGGCAAAACTGCTAGATAAGGACCTATTTATAGGAAGTCTAAGGAAGAATTAAAGATTAAATAAGAATATATTAATATAGCACTTAAGAAACGGTAGATACGCTTATCTAAGTTATTAATATTATATAGAACAACCTTTATAGACAAGAAAGGGGTTAAAGATAAATAATATTGTATAGACTATAGAAAAACCAACGCTATAACAATAAAAAATCGATACCCTTTACCTTATATAGATAAAATGCAAGATAGGATAAGGAAGGCTACAATATTTATAAAATTGGACATAGCTAACGTATACTATTAGATTAGGGTTAAGAAAGGACACGAGTGGAAAACGGCTTTCCGAACCTAATATAGGTTATATAAATACCTAGTAATGCTATTTAGGCTCACTAATACACTAGCGGTATTCTAAGATTAAATTAACACCGTGCTTAGGGAACACTTAGACATCTTTATATTTACCTATCTAAACAACATTTTAGTGTTTTTAAAAATAGAAAAAGAACACGTATAATACGTATACGAGGTTTTAAGATAACTAGCTAAAAACTACCTCTTTATAAAAATAAGGAAATGCGAGTTTTATACTAGGAAGACTAACTTTTTAGGATTTATTATTAAACCTAGGAAAATTAGGTTAGACCTAGTAAAAGTTAAGTAAATTAAGGAATGGCCCACATTAAAGAACGTCACCAACATCTAATAATTTAACGGACTAGTAAATTTCTGCAGAAAATTTATAGTTAGATAGTTACACCTTACTAAACTAATTATAAAACTTATAAAAAAGGATATGCTATTTAAGTAGATAGAAGAATACTAGAGGTTATTTAAGAAAATTAAGAAACGGTTCTCGGAACACCCTATTATAAGGATGTTTAACCTAGAATAGCTAGGGATAGTAAAAACAGACGTATCTAACTTAGTATACGGGATTGCACTAATATAACAAGATCTAAACAAAGATTAAGAATACCTAGTTAAATACTTCTTAAAGTAAATAAGACTATTAGAACTTAACTACCCTATTTACAATAAGAAAATGCTAGTAATCTATAAAGCATTTAAATAGTAGAGGGTATACCTGTAAGGGGCAAAACATACTACGAAAGTCTACACAGACTATAAGAATCTTATAGGGTTTATAATAAACAAAGACCTAAGTTAAAGACATATAAGATAGTAGGAATTCTTATCTACATTTAATTTTAAGATTATCTATATTAAGGGGTCTAAGAATTAGCTAGCGGATACTCTAAGCAGACAACTAGACCTCTAGAAGGAAGTTAAAGTAACTAGAACAATATTAATAAGAAATAAGTAAGGTAATCTTATCCTAGATAAGGTAGCAGCTAACACGGAACGGGAAAACAGCGAGCTAAATAAATAGATTTAACTAGAAATAACTAAAGATATAAGTATTAACTAGGAGCAAAAAGAAATGTAAGACGGACTATACATCTATTATAAATAAATCTACGTCCTAGTAAAAATATAAAGAGAGTTTATATAATAATTTTATAAACTATCTATATATAGACACTAAGGGATTAAGAAGACCTTAGAACGACTACTTAAAACGTACTATATACCTAAGGCTAGAGCGATAGTAATAGAAGTCCTTAGGGATTATAAGGATTGCTATAGAAATAAATATAATAGGCACGCACTATATAGAACACTATAACTAGTGGAAACACCCGAACGACTATAGGGAATAATTACGATTAACTTTATTACATATTTACTAAAGTCTAAGGACCCTATAATAAAAGTTAAATACAACGGAATTATAACTATAGTGGAAAAACTTATAAAATACACATACTTTAAGCTATATAGCGAGAAAAGTAGAACTAAAGTTACAGTATATAAGATTACAGAGACAGTTATTAGTAAACACGGGATTCTAGATAAGATTATTACGGATAGAGACAAGTAATTTAACTTAAAGCTATAGAGCACTATTATAGTAATACTAGGAGTTAAGTATAGTATAACGACAGCCTACTACCTATAAGCGGACGGATAATCTAAAAGGATAAATTAGATAGTAGAGTAGTACTTGAGGTGTTACCTTAACTATAACTAGAATAACTAGGTAGCACTATTACTAATAGCTTAGCTAGTATACAACAGCTCTAAAAATGTAGTAATAAGAGTTATACCATTCTTTATAAATTATAGTTTTAACCTAAACGCGTATAACCTGCTAAAATATATTTATACATAAACTATAAATAGTAAAAGATTCGCCTAAAGAATTAAAGAAATCCACGATTAACTAAAAATGGATACTAAATTCCTAAACAACTAGATAGGAAAATACTATAACTAACACTATAAAGAGGGACCTAAATTTAAGAAAGGAGAAAAAGTATAGTTAAGGCGACGAAATATTAAAAGTAAGAGACCTAACCTAAAATTAGATTATGTGAAAATCGGCTTATACAAAATTGCTAAACAAATTACGCCAGTTATATATAAATTGGAACTACCAAAGACTATAGGAATTCACCCTACATTTCATGTGTTATTACTGGAAAAAGCGCTATAGAATGCAAAACTACTAATATATAAAACAAACACATATAGAGAACAAGAATAAGAATAGGAAGTTAATAAAATTATCGGACATTAGACTAGAAATAGGAGAAACTTTTACCTAGTTAAATAGATAGGTACAGATAAAAAAGGAAAGCCTTAGAAAGATTTATAGGAACCGGAGGACGGCCTTAACTACCCTAAGAAGTTAAAGGAATTCCGTTCCAACCCATTACTTAAAGGAAACTAGAAAATATTAAAAAACCTTTAACTAGCTATAAACTAGGAGAAACGCTATTAAGAGCAGCGTTAGCAGCGACGCCTAAATTAGGGACTAGCTTTAGGTTAACCTATTAACTAGTCTGCTAAAGCTTAGCCTCCTCTTCGTTTAACTCCGCCTCTATTATATAAGAATGCGCTATTAACTTTTTACAAAGATATTTTTTCTATTTTTTAAGACGTTAAATCTTAGAATAAGCCTCTACTAAATTACTACCAAGCTGCGTAATTTTATTTAGAAGCTCTTTCTAAGCCTAGTAAGCCTTATTAAGCTAACGTTATATTTTCTCTTCTACGTAGTTAACGGATTTTACTAATAGCTATAAGCCTAAACGCATAGATTTTACTTTTAAACAAAAACGTACCCTTAGATAATAACATACTAGTTATATAATAAGAGCCGCGCATATTAGCACAAATATATACTTTATAGTATCTACTATCTATAGGGGAAACAACGTAAGAAACGCCTAGTTTAGCATAATAAGGACAAGGCAATATTTTAAGACCGTTACGAAGGACCTTATTAGCAAGTACGTATTAAGACTTAGTTTTAGAAGAAACTATAGCGGACGGTAACGCTACTAAACGTAATATGTAGGGCTACAGCACTATTATATTTTAATCTCTAGAACGGATAAACCTAGGAACTAAGTATAGGGAGGGAAATAGTGTTACGGCTGTGCCTTATAGAATTACTTTTAGCACTTATAATAAGTGTAATTTTAATAATTACTATAAGTAGCACACTGCAGATAAGGACTAGGATCTTAGACTAGAAATAGATTATAATATAAACACATAATAGGAGGTTACGTAACGGCTCTATAACTCTATAAACGCTAAGGAACATAGAGACATAGAGATGTCTCTATAGGCTCTATTGCTTTGCACATATATAGAGTAATAGAAATATAAAGTAATAAAATTCTTTTAGTATATAGCAGACACATATTACGCTTATTAGATAGTCCTTATTATTAATTTAATCTTTTAACTATAGAGCTACCTTGCTTTTAATATCTATTATTTAGAATCTATATTGTATCGTGCCTATTAACGGTTACTAACTACCACCTGTCTACGTGACATTATACTTCTATTACTCCCTTTTGCGCTAACCCCAGTAACCTGCCTAGGGCTAAGGCAGGTCCCTAATATATAGTAAACTTTTCTACTTAAGTAAACTTAGTAAAGAACTATTAATAATATTTTAACTTAACTTTATTAACTTTTAACTAAGGGTAAAAGGTAGATAGTAGGCCTAAACTAAGGTTAACTATAACTATAAACTATAGTATAGCTCTATCTATAATAAATAAATAGGAGTAAGTTACTTAAAACTACTATAAGTTACTTTTTTTTTTTTATAAGATTACTTATTAATACTATCTAAAGTTTTTTATACTAAGTTTAATATTTCTTTTTACTTTTATACTATTACTAATTACTATTACTATATTTATAGCTTTAGTATCTATACTATAGCTAGTTATACTTAAATATTATAAAATTAAATATAATAAAAAAGCTATATAGCTCCTCTTTTATAATACTAAATAAAATAAGTTAAAAATATTATTACCTATTAAATATATTATTAAATAAATCTAAAAGAATAATACTATTACTTTAACTAATAATAAAGTAATATAAGTATACCTATAAGAATAAATATAGGCTAAAAAGGTCTATAATTAGGCCCTATAGGCGATGCGGCAGCACCTTTCTAACCAGCCGTACCTAAGGCTATATAGAGATCTATACTTATAGAAGGTACTTTTAGAATATTATTTATAATATCTAATAAGCAACTTTATAAAGAACTTTAAATCTAAAGTATAGTTAAATAAAAGTAAAAAGTAGCTTAAAAGAGTGCTTTATATCACCTATATAAATAGTAGGTATAAAAAATCCTAAGTAATAGCGTTATAAAAATAACTATTAAATAAAATAATAGGATAAAGGGGGGAGGAAGTTATAATAGAATAAGGGATAATAAAAATAAATAAAAGAAAGGTAATTAATATAAGTCTATTTTAGCAGCTACTATATAGACTTATATTAATTAGTTATTTAGTATATAAAAAGAAAACTAAAATAGGGGAGTTTATAAAAAAAGTAATTATTAATAGTAATTTAAATATTCCTATATAATAAAGTACTTTTATAAGTAAAATACTACTATCTAACTTATTTTTATTATATTAGTATATAAATTAATTATTACTATATAAGTAAAACTAAATTAATTTAGCTTAGTTTAAATACTAATAGCTTAAATAAGTTAAAGCTAGTAATATTTCTATAGTTATAGCTTATATTAAAATAATATTTAATAATAATACTTTTAACTTTTTTTTAAAGCTACTTATAAAATACTTTTAAATTTTTAATAAATTAGCTAAAAGATTTTTTACTAAAAAAAATAAAAGTTAAATAATAGTAGTTAAATATTCTAAAATTACTAATATAGTATATACTACTAATAAATTATAAAAAATCTATAATTATTACTACTTATAAGTACTTAGTTTAAATAGTTTTATTTTAGTTTATATTAATTATTTTTTAAAAAAAAGTATAGTAGAGTTTAAAGTTTAAAAGGTTTATTTTTTTATAGTAAAGTTTATTAAACTAATATATTTTTTTTATTATAAATTTTAATTTAAAAAAAAATAAAAATTATTTAAAAATACCTTAAAATAAATAAAAAAAAAAAGTTATTAAACTTAGTAAATCTAGAAAAAATATATTATAACTAAACTAAACTAATTTAAATAGAACTTTTTTTTTTTTAGTTATATAAATTTTAAACTTTAAAGTTAAATTCTTTTTCTAAATATTTAGGTTAGTAAGCTAAAAAAAAAATCTAAAAATAATAGTAATATAAATAGTAGCTCTAGTAGAAAATTTAAAAAAGTAGTTAAAAAGTACTTTTTTATAACTAAATTAAAGTTTAATTTAATAAATTAAAGGTTTAAAACTTATAAAATAGATATTTAAAAACTTTAAATAGCTATTATTACTAAAGCGTATATATTTAATTTAACTAAAAAAGCTAAAAATTATATTAAAATAGTTAAAGCTAAATTAACTTAGCTAATTAGTAAATTAAACTATTTAGCTTTAGTTATTTAGTATAAAAGAAAAAAAGTTTTAAAAAAACTTTAGTAGAATTAGTAAAGAAATAAACTTAAAAAATTTAATTTTTTATAAAAGTAAAAAATAAGTATATTTATAATATTATATCTTTAGTAAAAATAATAAAAAAAAAGTTTTTTTAGCTTTTAAAAAGTTTAAAAATATAAAAACTAAATTAAACTAAACTATAAAAATTTTAAGTAAAGTATTTTTAAGTTTAAATTATTTTATTAACTTAAATAGTTTTTTTAAAAATTATTAAAGTTTTTTTTAAATAAAATATAGTTAAGTTTATTTTTAATATTATTAAAGGTTTTATTAATTAGGTTTTTAAATTAAAAGCTAATAGGCTTTTATTTTTTATATATTTTTTTAATTAAAATAAAATATAAAAGATTTAGATATTTTTAGCTAGGCTAAAAAATATTTAAAAAAAAAGTAAATAATATTTAAACTTCTTTTAATAAAATAACTAAAAATAAGTTTATTACTTTTAAAAAAGGTTTTAGTTTTTTAAAAACTTTAGTTAAAAATTCTACTTTAAATTAGTTATTTAAAGTTAGTATTATTTATAAAATATTAAAAAAGTTAAATCTATTTATAAAAAGGTAGAAATAGCTTAAAAAAGTTTAAACTAAGTTAGTTTTTTTAAAAAGTAGACTAGTATATACCTTAAATAGCTATTTTATTAAGTAAACTTCTAAATTAAACTAATTTAAATTAGTTACTATCTATTTATATTATAAGTTTAATTTATTAAAATAACTTTTTAAAAAATATTTTTATTAAGTAGAAAATACTTTAGCTATACTTAATAAGTATTTAGATTCTAATAAATAAAGTATTATTTTATTAAATATAAAAAAATAGTACTAAAGTACTACTTAGGTATTTTTATTTAAATAAAAATATAAAAAAAAATATTAAAATAAAAAAGGCGGAACTACCTTAATTATAAAAAAATTAAAAAAAAAAGTTAAAAAAATATAAATAGGTATAATTAATTAATAAATTAATAAAAACTTAAATATTACGTAGAATAAGTACTAAAAAAGCTTGATATCTACTTAAAATAATAGAAAAATAATAATATTTTTTATATTATTACTATTTTAATAACTATTTATTAAAGGTAGCTATAGGTAAACTTAAACTAATACTAGTATAGTATAGTACTATATTAACTATTTAGGTATAGCTACTTAAATATTTTTATAAAGTATAAAAAAAAGTTATACGCTACGCTATTAATATATATACTTTACTTTTTTTTTTTTTACTATACTAGTTAATAATATTTAAGTTAATAAGTAAGTAATATATAAAAATAATAATAAAATATATAATAATATATAAAGTAATAATAATATATAAAGTAATAATAATATATAAAATAATATATAAACTATAAAAAGAAAAGATAGTATAATAGTTAAGTACCTAGGTACGCTTTTTAGCTTAAAGAACTTAAAAGTTTTTTACTAATATAAGGCACTAATAGTAAAAGCTATAGGTTTAAATTCTACTTTTTTTACTTAATCTAACTAATTACTTTTTTTCTATCTAATTTTAAGGTTTTTTTATTAATTACTTTAGAAGGTTTTAATTCTATATTTAAATATTTCTTTTTTAATTTTTATTATAAATTTTTTAGATAATTTTAGTAAGCCTATTACTTTACCTATAAATAATTAGCTAGCTAGCTAAGCTACTTAATAGTAGTTAGCTATAAATAAAAGTAATAATAATAATAATAATAAACTATAAAAAGACTTATTATTATTAAGTTAATTACTTAATTAAAATCTATACTAGTACTTTTAATACTATTTTATACTAAAAGTAAAAATAATAATAAAAGTAAAAGTAATAATATTAAAAGTAATAATATTAAAAGTGTAAGTTACTTTTTTCTATATATAAAATAATATAGTAAGCTAATAACTAGTAAAATTATTTAAAATATTATTAATATTATTAAAGGTAGTTTTACTAAAATAGTTTAGCTAACTAATAAGTAAATATTAGAGGTATACTAATAAAGTTAGGTATAAATAATTAATAATAGTAATTATAAGCGCGTAGTACTAATATAAAAATAATTAATTCTAAATCTATATTAATAAAAAAAGCTTATTAGTTACTTAATATTTATAGTATTAAAGCTTAATAAAAACTTTAAAATAATTTTAAAAGTAAAAAGTAATATAAAGTAAATATAAAATTTTTTTAAAATTATATAACGTAGGTTATAAGTAAGCTAATTATATAAGTAAGCTAATTACTCTACTAAATCTATACTAAAGTATACTATTAACTAATAGTTTTTTTAATATCTTAATAACCTACTTAGCTATTAGAATTAAAAAAAGCTAAAATATAGCTTATACTTTAGGCTATTAAATAAGATGTAATACTATTTTAATAACGTACTATATAGATTTATAATATACTTTAAAGTATATTAAGTATATAATATACTAGAACTACCTTTTAACATAATTACGCGCCTAATTTAATTAATCTTTTAAAAATAGAAGAGTAGGTGCTTTTTTAGGATATACTTAACTTAGATACTTAAGAATTTCTATCTCGGCTCGCTACTATAGTAGATAAAGCTAATTCCCTATAAGCTAAGCGTAGCCTAAAACTAGTA